>OZ025298.1:148945936-149052936 GCA_964019185.1 Maratus speculifer
TTAAATGTAATAAAGATCTTTTATTATGACAAAGTTGTAAATTAAGTCTCTTAAGCTTACAAGGTGAGGTCACGAGGCTTGGGTCACCGAATCCAGCGAGCCTTTGGGTATTCATAGAGTATAGTTAGTGTATAAACATATCAGAAGGATAAGGTGCAATATTCAGGGGGGGGGGTTAAAAACGACCCCAAGTTCACCCACTATAGACGCAAAATATATAATTATACAAATTGAACTCCTCTGCGATGGTTGGATTATACAGTTCGCTAGACGCCAGACATTTACTTTTCTCGGTTTTCCGATGTCGGTGGGTTCAAATCACGTCCAGGCCATTTTTTTTTCACAGACAAAATTAGGATTAGTTATTTTCGGATTACAATATCCGATTATTTATACGTATGACAAATATAAATAAGAACATACTTCTGCACGCATGCACACACACACATATGTATATGTACATATTCATTTACAGAGACATTGCAGTTTTATGCATAGAATGAAAAAAAAAAAGAATTATTTAGTCGACAAAATTTTAATTTTATTCATTCTTATGTACAGATATTTCTACGAATATATCACTCTTTTTCGCAGCGGAGTAAATTAAAATACACTATATAAAATATGCTATTTCATTTTTGTCTTGTCTAATACCTATCAATTTAAAAAATCATAATTTTTCGATTTTTTTTTATTTTGAAAATGTAATTTTCTTTTTTAATATCGAATCTCATGTATTTATTAATAACTGTTTTCGGTTAAAACCATTTTCGATGAAAATTTTATCACGTAGCTTTGTAGAAGGTTGTTAAGCAAAACAAGTTTTTTAGTACACTATAGAAAATAAACAGCGAGGGTTTATAATGTTTATTCTTTCAGCAATCACCTGCTGCAGAGCGAATAAATCCGGTAGTTTGTTTTTAATGTTTTTCGGTGATTAGACGTTTTTCTTTATTAATTAAAATGAAAAAAGTTATTCTGTAAAAAAAATCCTCTTGGAGAAGCTCCAAAACGTAACTTGTAGCAGCACGAATTTAATTTTTAAATGCATAGTATTGAATTGAATGTAAATAATGTAAAATAACTGTATGTAATTTAAAATATGTGTAAGTTATTGTAAAATAAATAAAAATAATTTTAAAAAATCCAAAGATGTCGAATGTAAAAGAAATACGTATATATAGCATAAGTTTTTTTTTTTACTTTTTTTTATATCCGTAGCGTTTTAATGAAACTCTGTTACTCTTTGTAAATATATAAATGTGATTAATGAGCTTAGAAACATGTTCTCATTTATATTTGTCATATGTATAAATAATCAGATATTGTAGTCCAAAAATAAATAATCCTAATTTTGTCTGTGAAAAAAAAATGGCCTGAACGGGATTTGAACATACTGACAACGGAAAAGCGAGAAATTTTAATGTCTGGCGTCTAGCCAACTGTACAATCCAGCTCTCGCAAAGGAGTTCAATTTGTTTAATTATATATTTTGCGTCAATAATGGGTGAACTTTGGGGGTTGTTTTTAAAGGCCCCCATGAATATTGCATTTTATCCTTGTGATATGTTTATATACTAATTATACTCTATGAATACCCAAAAGGCTCGCTGGATTCGGTGACACAAGCCTCGTGTCCTCTCTTTGTTATTATTCTGAAATGAAAAACAGCATAGTTTATTCAACTTTGCTTCAATCACAGAAATTTACCCCGTGAAATCTAATCGAATGTAAAATAAGTAATAAACTAATCCCCCCCCCCGCATTTAATGGATAATTAAAAACAAAATAAAACCAAAATTCACCGGGTTTTATAACAGACAACATTTTTTGATATAACACGCTTCTTAATTTCAATTTCTTTTTACTTTTTATAAGAAAATGTCAATGAAAAGTTACAGTAATCTGCTTTTTTGCCCCACTTTCAACAGAAATAAAGCGCTTTTGTTGCCATAATTACAAAGGCGGTTTTAACAATTACAAAAAAAATTAATAACTAAAAAATAAAATAAGATACATTTTTCAAACAAAATGCATTTAAAAGCACATTTCCCTCTATACAATGTGTACAATTTAAAAATGTGGTATGTTTAGAAGTAGCAAAAATTGCAAAACTGAAATTTCGTTTTAACCTCTTCAGTCCTGGAGTACCCATTTGGATACATTAAAACAAAAGCCAAAATTACACCCAATTTTGTTTAATAAATGCATGGATTTCTGCTAGCACTATTCAGATACATCACAGTGTCCTATATTACCAATAAATGTGCTATATGTTTAAAGATAGAGGAACCATGTGACTTTGAAAATGGAACATTTCCAAGATGGATGACATAAACAATTTTCCAACGACTTCACTTCAAAGTATGTGAATAATATAAATTTTTGAGTGAATTAAAAACAATACATTGCATTTTTTATAAATTATAACGTTTCAAGAATGATTTGGAGTTGTTTATAAATGTTGTTCATATGTGCATGAATGTGAAAAACATCTGTAAATATGTTGTACCCATTTGGGTACAATGGGTCTTAAATATACATTTCCAGCTAAAGAAACTAATTTTCTGCGTAACTATTGTGTACACTTAGTTATTAAAAAAAAATTTAGGAACGAATAAATTATTTAATTTAGTCTTACAAAACAATTTAAAAGGACTCTTTTCTCTTTTTTAAAGTAATATGAAGTAATATACTGAATTTACTGCTAAAATATGTCATAATTTTTAATAACTTTAAAAATTTTTAACACGTTTTGAAAGATTGTATAGTTGTACAAACCCGCATGTATTATTCAAAAAAAGTCTATAATAAATGATACTTCATTAGAAGATTATTATTAAAAGGTATGTAGTATATGTGTAGTGGTATGTGTAGTAGTATGTGTATATTATCTGTGGCTTCCAATAATAATCAGGTAAGGCACATTTTTAATATTTTGAGTAATTAACGTTTAAAGTTTTTAAATGTCTTTTTATCATTACTTTTATAAAATAGATTAGAACTTAATAACTTTCATTACATTCAATTAGGATATAAGAGCTTCTCCTTTTTGCCAAAATAGTTATATAAAAATACTTTTTATTAATTGAGAACCAATTAAAAAAAATTCAATTTTTAAATGAAAATTTATAGTCGTCCTATGACGGGAAGTATTCAATTTTTTTTCAGTAATATGGCAGATTAAAGCACTCTTTTAAAGCAATATTTACCCAAATTATCTCATTTTTTTTCAAAAATGTGCCATACCTGGTTATTACTGGAATCCTCAGATACACAGATAGATGTATAGTAGCAAGATATGCATTACAATAATTACAAGATGTGTATAATATTTTTGCGCAATACATAGCTTTAGGTAATAAAATCATTTAAGTTGTTTAAATTGATATAACTTTTAAACAATAAATAGTTTTATTTTTGTAAAACAAAATTGGTTTTATTTGTTTAAAAAATGACATTTTTACTCAATTGCGACCTGATGTACCCATATGGGTACATAAATTTTAACTATTTAAAAATTTTAAAAATAAAAAACTAATTTTATTTTCTTTTTTCTATGCCTAAAAGCACCATAATTTGCTAATAAAATAATTTTTCTATGCAGCAGATTTTTCTCGGGACTGAAGAGGTTAAATTTCAAAATGTTGCCATTCGCAAAATGACGTATGCGTTATGCACTGATATGTTTGGCTTTTATAATATAGAAAGTGAAAAATTGTGTTTAGTATTTACGGTTAAAGTAAATTGTAAAAGCATCACAATCCTTCGACGGCTATGTTTTTTTTTTAACTTTTGATAATCGATTTTTATGTATTTTTCACCACTGAATCTGAAAATTATCTTCATTTTTAACTATCATGTCATGATTTTCGCGAATTGTACAATCCAAAGATTAAACGTGATAAAATAGTTAAGAACTAAAAATATGTACTAAAATAAACACAGATTATTAAATGGTACACTTATAAAAAGAATATATTTAAAATACACTTAAAAATTATCAACGTTTCATTCGCTTCTGCAAACATCGTCAGGATACAATAGAAATATGTTAAATGAAATTTAAAGTTTCAAAATATCAACACATACGTCCACGAGCATAGTTGAGTTGAGAGTGCGTGAACCTGCTTTTTAATTAATTGTTGCATATTATCCCAGATTTTATGAATGGAATATGATAAATGATTTTAAGTGTATTTTCTTTAAAATATATTCTTTTTATAAATGAACAATTTAGTAATCTGTATTTTTTTTTAGTACATACTTTTAGTAAGGTACCTGTGCCTTATATGGACACCCTAATTAAAATTTATTTCCCCCCATGTACACGTGATAGATCTCCAAAAATATATGACCATGATCTCTAGACTGTTGACTATCATTATTAAAATTAGCGATCTTTTAACTATTTCGGTTTAATTTAAATGATAAAAACAAAAAATGTTTAGAAATGCCTTATAAATTTATCTTACAGTATTGCGGGGGAGGGGAGGGCACAGTAAATATCTTCAGAACATACATTTTAGAACGGGGGGGGGGCGGTCATTTTTGGTTTTGGCTCTTCGAAGACCGATGCAAAGGACCTCAGTTACTATAAAATATTATAAAATTTTGTAGGTGGTTTTGCTTAGCTTTTTATTTTTGCGAATGTGAAGATTCACCTGCTGTATTTCCAATGTGGACATAAGGTGTCCATATTAGGAATCGGGAGTAGTTTTATTAAATCTTGTAATAAATAAATAAATAAAAACTTTTTAAGCAATATAAACAATAACAATCAAAAATATGTTTTAAAAGCTTTTTAAAACACTCCACCTTTCAATATTTAAAGTAATTTTACAATATCTAATAAGAATTTAAACTTACCTGAAATTAAGATCAACATACCGCGAAACAACAAGTTTTCTTCTAAATGGCGAACAGCGCACTTTTTTTTTACTTTCCTGTCTTAATTATCTTTTCGATTGCTTTTCTTCACAAGCACGTAGTGCGATCTCTCTATCAAGATTGTTACTTTTAAAAATATTAGGGCTGCCCATATTGGGAGCACTGTCCATAATGTGTACAAGTACCTTATAATTTATGGTGCAATTGTACAATTCAAAATTATAGTTAAGAACTGTTACTATAACCGCGTGCCATACGAGTCAAATATCTGAAAAATTATAATTTTCATTGAATTTGGCAAATATAATTTCTGTCTCTGTTCAAAAACAATTCAAATAATTGAACAACACTTATTTTATTCATGTCAGATGTCTGCATTAGACAAAAAGTTAAAATTTATTCTTCGGAAACAAAAGAATTGTTGATCAAGCTATTTAAAAAAGATTTACTTTCATTGTTTTTTACTGAATATTTAAAAATATTAATATTAATATTAAATATAATATTAAATCATATTAATATTAACAAAAAATTAGACTTTGTTCTTCGGAAACAAAATAATTTTTAATCAAGATATTAAGGCAAAATTTTCTTTTATTATTTTTGCTGAATACTTAAAGATACTAATATAATGATATTTGTAGAATGTTAAGCAGGTAAAAATGATTAATTTAAGATTATTTAATTGCTAAATATAGCACGACAATATTAAAAAAAATTAATTTTGTACGTATGACACACACCACAAAGTATCAAATTTCAGCAGATTTTTCTTCTTTTTTTTACATTTTTTTTTAAATTGTTACAACGATAGATATATTTCACATATTTTTTTTTTTCATTTAAAAAAAAATCATGTGGTAAAGGGATAAAATAAATACGATAGTTATATTTATTAAAATTTCCTAATTAAAGTTAACATAATTTTGCTTTCTGCTCCCTTCACCACAAAAGATACTTCTAGATTCATATATATATATTTACTTTGGAATCTCTTTGTTTGACCACCTCCATAAAGTGACCACCTCTATGAACGACCATTTTTTCATGAAACGAAATCCATTCGCATAGGTTCAATACTAAATTTAGCTTCATTCAGAGACCAAACCATATAGTCCAAGAACCGACCGCACAAAACCCTAAGTCATGGAAGAGTAGAAATAGGGGAATCTGATGATCTGTGTCTGCCGGAAGTGAAGTGGTGCATAAGCCAAAAATTAATACCACTAAGGGTTAACTTGTAGGCTTAGCATTGTGTTTGCCGTACAATCAAAAGTATGAAAATGTGGAAAACTGGGGACAGAAAAACATAATGCTAAGCCTACGAATCAACCAATAGAGGTATTCATTTTTGGCTTATGCACCACTTCGCTTCCGGCAGACACATATCATTAGATTCCCATATTACTACACTTCCATAAAATAAAAGATTTTTTCTTGTGCTCGATGACTTAGTGTTTTGTGCGGTCAGCTCTGGGACTAATATGAACTACCTCCAACAGTGACCAATTTCTTTGAAGGAAAATAAACAAATTCCTCTTTCTCCCAATAACTTCATGAAGGTTTTATAAGAAAAATAACTCCGGAGAGAACATTATTCATCAAACTTCTAAACTAAGTTCAGATTTTTTTTAATTATTATTCCGGTAACTTTTAAGTTTTTAAACCCCTTTGCGCCTTTTTAGTCAATGAATTTAACTTTAATGATAAATTAAGAATAACTATCAATAAACACCCCTGTTCTATTCTGTCAGGAAACTCTTAAGAGAAATAGATGAAGTAATGAAATCGTCATTATTTGTTCCAGTCTAAAAACATGGATTTTATTTATTGAACTTAGAAAGGACATGGAAATAAAACTATAAAATATAAAACCGCAAATCAAAGCAACCGTCGTTACATTTCTTAAACTCTGCAGTAATTAAATTTTGTTTTGGTACTTACATTTTTATTTTTTTTCCTAATGTAAAAAATAAATGTTATCATATTAATTATCATCTTTTTTTAGCAGTTAAAATCTAGATTTAAACATAACCTCCATTAAGAGACAATTTCTTGGAGTGACCAATTTTTATTGGAAATGATTGCGATTGCTTTAGGGAGGCTTTACTGTCTATTTGCAGATTCTGATTACAATAAGAGCCCGCACTGTTGACTGAAAAAGACCTGGATGATAATGTTAAGTGTATGGGGGCGTTCTTTTTAAATATCTCGTTCAAATTTTAATATTTTTACATGATTATTTTGCTTAGGATAGCTGAAAAGGATCCACAACCGGACTACTTTTTACTTTTTAAATTTTGGTTATATATTTTTTATATTATGAAAGTTTTCGAATGAATGTGAAAAATAACACTAAACTTCGAATGTTTTTCAGGTATTTTTTTTAAAGTCTAAAATCAAAATTGAAAAAGTAAAAACTAGGCTAGTTGTAGATCGTCTTCAGCTATCCTGAGCAAAAAAACCATGTAAAAATATTAAAATTTTAGCGAGATATTTAAAAGAACTCCCCCATAGACTAAGTAATTATCAGCCGGCTCTTTTTCAGTGAATAGTGTGGGCTCTTAAGAAAACAGTTTCATAAGTCAATAATAGATCTATATAAATTAAGGGGTCAGGCATGCTTAAAAGTGTCCAATTTCTTCTTCTTTTTTTTATTTAATGGGTTATTTTCAAATTTCGCTTACACATGCTGTCCAAGAGTAAAAAGAAGAAAATTCAAACATAAATTAATATTTAAAGTATTATTTCAGCTATGCATTGGGTAAAGAAGACTATATTGAACATTTCCAACATAAAAAGTTTTAAAAATCAATAAGAATTTTGGAAATATAAATATTTTAAATTGTGATTCTAAGCAAAAATGCCTGTCCCATTCCAAATTTTATGCAATTAACTATTATATTTTTTAAAATCTAATTTAACTTTTTTAATTAAAGAGATTTCATTATCTTAAATATGAACTGTTAGTGTTCTATAAAAATGAAGAAAATTGTTTAAAAGAGATATTTTCTTTAAGAAATTAACAGAAATATTTTTTACCTCACTTTGCGTCAAGTCTGTTGCCTTGTGATTATTTTAGTCAAAATAGGTTTCTAATTCTGCCTAAAGTAAGTAGCAAATATGACTGCGATATAGTTAATTTATTCACCAATCATGGCAATTACTGCTTGCAATTTTTACTCTTTAGTTGTGAAGCAATGTAAATAGTGGCAAGAATCAGCTTTCATCAAAGTTGGAATTTTTTTTCGTTGTCAAGTCTGTTACTGCAAGTTTTATTATTAAAAAAATGATTTTTACACTTTTGTAATTAAATATTGTTTACTAAATAGTTTCAGAAAGTACATGTATTATTATCTAAGTTACAAATTATAGAAGCTAGTTCATTTCTAATGTAGTTTTTTTTAAATTTCAAGTCCGTTACTTGTCATGCCTGTTACCATGTATGTAAGCGATGAAATGTAACCTGCTAGGTAAGTTTACTAAATAGCTTTAGAAGGTATGTAAATTATTATTTAAGTTAGAAATTATACATCCAGTTCATTTCTAATAGTTTTTCTTGAAATATTAAGTCCGTTACCATAAAATATAAGCTAATGGTGAAAATGGCCCTAATAGCTTATATTAAATTTTCATTTTTAGAAAAACATTAAAGATATCTTCATCCAAAAATTCGCTTTAGAAGGGAAGTTATGTCTAAAGCAGTTTGAGCTTTATTTATGTTATCAAAGTTTGATTCTATATTTAATGTCTTTTTTCTGAAAACGGTAATTTTGATCATTGCACATATGATTTCTAAGAAATGGCTGCGTAGAATTTAACAAAATTTTTACTGTAGGAATAAACCTTGTACAATGTACATGCACAAAATAACTGACTATTAGATTCAAAAATTAAGATAATTAGATAGTATGCCTACTTTTATAAAAGAAACTATTCAAAAGTTTTTTTTTTTTTTTTTTTTTTTTTTTTTTTTTTTTTTTTAAGAACAATTAATTATATATTTTTCCAGTGTAGATCATTTAAAACACAATTTTTTCTCTACTCAATAAAAAAATTTTGGCTCATTGTAACAATTTATTTATGAGAAATCAACAGGCAATGCTCAAGGCATATAGGGAAAATTTATTTATTAATGAAAAAAACAGTAAGTTTAAAATGAAATTAAAATATATAAAAATTTAACTTGACATTTTTTTCGGAACATTAACTATTACGGGCTGTGCTTACATAAAATTATCGTTTTAAGGAGAAATGGGGAGTTTGGCACATGACAAGGATGCCGCTGGACTTGAAAAATCCTGGGTCCCCGGGACCCAGGACTTCTAAAATTCTGGGTCCCTTTTTCCAAAAGCGGGTCCCAACTAATAAGTCAAATTTTTAGATGCAAAAATTGAACTTGCTCATTTGCAAAAGAAAAATGAAATGCAATAATTATTGTTTTAATAATAAATAAACAATTAAAGTTAATATTCTTGTTTTAAACCTATTAAGAGAAATTTTCTTTACTCGTTTAAAAATAAATGTGCAAGATACAAATTTAACTATAAAATATTGAACAATTGAATGTAGAAGATAACAAGTATCCCTTTTGTCGACTTTCTTTTTAAAAAAGGGGGGCAAGATTCATTTATTGAAAAAGACATTTTCGCTGAAAAAAATAATGAATACTTATATTGAGTAAAGTGATGAGACTTTTTGTTTAATAAATGGGTGTTTTCCTGAGTCATATTTACTCAGAATGATTTGGAGCAATCAAAAATGGATTGTGAAGCAGGAAAATCAGTTTTTGGAGCAGCAAAACAAAATAATTTTGAAGCAAAGAAATTGGTTTTTGGAACAGGAAAATTCACTCTCGGCATTAACTTTTTTTCTCGTGCTCCTTTGACAACATTTGCGTTTTTTCACGATCTTTTGACGAAATCTGCAGTTTTTCGGGATTTTTTGACGAAAATTGCATTTTTTCGCGAATTGTTTGATGAAATTTGCCAGTTTTTCAGAAATCTTTTGACGAAATTTGCCATTTTTTCACAATTTTTAGACGAAATTTCTAATTTTTTTCACGATCTTTTGAGGAAGTCTGTCATCTTTTCGAGATTTTGTGATGAAATTAGCCATATTTTCGCGAATTTTTAGACAATATTTGCGTTTTTTCGCGATTTTTAAACGCAATTCGTCGTTTTTTCGCGATCTTTGAACAAAATCAGTCGTTTTATCGAAGTTTTTTACAAAATTTGCCTCATCTCGCGAATTTTTTGACAAATTTTGCCTTTTTTTTCGCGATTTTCAGACGAAATTTGTCGTTTTTTTTCGTTATTATTGAGAAAATCTGCCGTTTTTTGTGACGGAATTAGCCATTTTTTCGCGAATCTTTTAACAAAATTTTTTGTTTTTTCGCAAATTTTTTGACGAATATTATCGTTATTCGCAAATTTTTGACAAAATTTGCCGTTTTATCGCAATTTTTTGAGGAAATCTACCGGTTTTTTTAGATTTTCTGAGGAATTAAGCCATTTTTTGCTGAAAAATAGTTCGTTTAAATAATATGCAATTTTTTAACGAAAATCGGCGTTTTTAAAAAGAAAATTACACGTTCCACTGGACGTGTAAGAGCTATTTTTTCGCATCCCGTCACCGATTTTTAGCATATTTTACGCGCTATAGCGCGTCCGCGGCATCCGTGCATGATATCGTAAGATTGCTTTAGTGGCAGGGGGTTGTCTTTCAATATTGTTATTTTTTTTAATCAAACAAAATTTTACATTCAGTTTGTTTTTTATAGTAAAATAGTCTGGATTTTTTTTTTATTAGTATTTTTTCTGTCTCTATTTTTTGTGAAACACAGTTATTTCAAATCATTAAATAATTTTATAATTATTAAATTACAAAATATTGATTATTCGAATGTTTGGCATTTCTGTTTCTCAGATATATTGTGTAGGAAAGACTGCGAAGTATGTTTAAAAGGATATTTGCTTGTTTACTAAAAAATAAATGAGAAAAAAATGTTGTTTATTTGTTTTGTTGATAAGAATTTCAGTCTGCCCCATCCCATCCATGGGGGAGGGTGCAAGAAGACATTATTACTGTTGAATGCATTATGTAACAAAAAGCCATCATTAAATATTTTTAAATTGAAACTGTTTGTATTAAGTATTATTTAATATAAAGTTTTCAATATAAAAAGTGATATTTTGCAGATTTCTTTTCATTTGAATCAATAAAGCATGAAAAAATAAATGGATAATAACATTTGCATATTATTCAAAAAAAAAAAAAAAAAAAAAAAAAAAAAAAAAAAAAAGAGTTGGCTTTTGACAAAAATATTTTGATTCCGAAACATATTTGTCTTTTGACATGAATTGCAATATCGTTTCCGGGGTGGGGGAAGGGAGTTGAGGTATGATAACCTATGATATCGTAAAACGGAGAGGATCAAAATAATCACCAAAAAGTTGATAACTTTATGTATGGATAGCCCCTTATCATATAGCATCTCATTTAATGTGTGTTTTAAATTACGTAAACGAAAATTAATTCAATCGATATTTGAGTGGAATTTTCACGTAATTTGTCAAAAATAGCTCTCCCCTTCAAACTATTTTATCGAGAAAGCATGTGTTAGTGACCTGATATTTATTTTCACTTATTTTTATTGTATCCAAAAAAATTCAAGATTTCCCTATTATTTAAGATTTTACCAATTACCGTCCATAGTCTTATAAGTATTTTAATAATTTTCTGCAATCTTGTATTTAATCTGTAGATTTGTGTAAATTCTACATAATATAATTAATTTATTTCACTAATTAAACACATGATATTTTCAAAATCCCCATTCTGCAATTTCTAACAATAGAACATACATTGGTTATTTTGTGAATCTCTAATACTAGCTAAATATTTTTAAAACGCCCCATATTAATATAAAATTTGAGTAGTATTAAAACACTCTTTAAACTACTGAAACGAAATTGGCAGAAATTATCACTGGTAGACGCCCGTGTATCCAGCTCTTCGCGTAACACACTAAAAGATTTCAATTCATATGATACAAAAATCTTCTAGCGTACACTTGTCAATATAATTCAGCTTAAAAATGTATGAATCTATTAAAAACCTCATTTATGCAAAATCACGCTCATAATAATTATTATTATGCTTACGAATTTTGTGCAGTTCTGTATATTATCTAGAATATATTTACGCAACATTTAATGTGCAACAATGTAATTAAACTTAAAAAATGTGCCAAAGACAACTTAGTAATAATCGCTTGTAAACAGTATTCTAAACATAATAATTCATCCAAAACCGATTTGTACGTGCATGTAAATAGATAATAAATGCGACGCAAACAAGTACCTTGTAGTAAATATTAGTAACGTGTATCAATTTCATTATAATTGAAATAGTGTAACATAATTAAACTATGCCACAAACAATTTTCTCTGCAGAGCAATACTTAACTGAATTATTTTGTGTAAATGAATAATAAATCATTTTGCATTTCACATTCTACAGAAAACATGTACTAGCATACTTCATAAATGCATAACAATTTCGTTCTGTTCGAAAGGGTACATATCAATAAAACGCATTTGAAATTGTTTATCTCATAGAGCGCAATTTATTCAATAATATTTGAAGGTCCCTCTATACAAATTATAAATAGAAATAATACACTTGATTTTCATTAGAAAAAATGCTATGGTAAAAGTGATGAACATAAAAGTTGCAAGATAATCGGAGTATATTTACGAGAGTCAGAGCTGGAAGAAATGGACACACAAAACGAAATCATAAGCAGGTATATCATTTTCAAGTATATCAGAAGGCCTTAAAACAAAGGAAAAAAAACAATGTGTATAATTAGTGTGTAATTACAACAAATGACGTAAAGAACTTATTAAAATAAATGCTAGATAATATATATATATATATATATATATATATATATATATATATATATATATATATATATATATATAATAAAGTATTATATATTTTTTAACTTATCGTTAGAGAGTGTTTTCTAATCTATACATATAATAAAACAGTAGGACCCGGTGTGTCTGTACATTGAAGATAATTGACAAAAATGGAGTCAGGGCGATAAAAGAAAACCAATGAAACACAAAAAAAAATTTTTTTGAATTTTTTGTCTGTCTGTCTGTCTGTCTGTCTGTCTGTCTGTCTGTCTGTTTGTTCGAGGTTATCTTCGTAACTACTGAATGGATTTTTATGCGGTTTTCACTAATGAAGAATGCACACTCCCGGGCAGTGTATAGGCTTTGTTTCATCAAAATCGGACAACAGACAAAAAAGTAACAAAAAGAAACAAAAGAAACTATTAGGTGCGCTGCTCACGTTTTTTAGTACATAACGTTTTTTAGTACATATAAAATCCAATAGATGTCACTGTGCGATTTTAAAACGCGCTATCGTTATGTTTTCGCCAGTCTACTTAAGTATGAGAAAGTTTCAAGCTGGCTGTCGTTCCATGTGGTTCAGTCGGTAGAACGTCAGTGCGCCATACTGATGGCCCGGGTTCGATTCCCAGCATGGAATTTTTTTTCACTATGTTGGCATTAACGCCTATAAGCAATTAAAAGAATTTGAAATATTGTATTCAAGGCGAATTTTCTCTCTGGGAAAATTTCCTTGCATTAATATGTCAGTGTAATTTTTTTTTCGATTTAATTTTTTTTTTTCGAAACTTTGTTTTTCTTAAAAAATTACAGTAAATATTTGATATTTCCCAACGTTTTTTGAATGATCGACTTGCTTTTTTTTTTTTTTTAATGTATGTCTGAACCTTAGCTAACTTCTTCTTCAAGATTTCTTTAGATAAACCGACCAGCGTAGCGGGCGAAGGCCGCTAGTCTATACATATAATAAAACAGTAGGACCCGGTGTGTCTGTACATTGAAGATAATTGACAAAAATGGAGTCAGGGCGATAAAAGAAAACCAATGAAACACAAAAAAAAATTTTTTGAATTTTTTGTCTGTCTGTCTGTCTGTCTGTCTGTCTGTCTGTCTGTTTGTTCGAGGTTATCTTCGTAACTACTGAATGGATTTTTATGCGGTTTTCACTAATGAAGAATGCACACTCCCGGGCAGTGTATAGGCTTTGTTTCATCAAAATCGGACAACAGACAAAAAAGTAACAAAAAGAAACAAAAAAAACTATTAGGTGCGCTGCTCACGTTTTTTAGTACATAACGTTTTTTAGTACATATAAAATCCAATAGATGTCACTGTGCGATTTTAAAACGCGCTATCGTTATGTTTTCGCCAGTCTACTTAAGTATGAGAAAGTTTCAAGCTGGCTGTCGTTCCATGTGGTTTAGTCGGTAGAACGTCAGTGCGCCATACTGATGGCCCGGGTTCGATTCCCAGCATGGAATTTTTTTTCACTATGTTGGCATTAACGCCTATAAGCAATTAAAAGAATTTGAAATATTGTATTCAAGGCGAATTTTCTCTCTGGGAAAATTTCCTTGCATTAATATGTCAGTGTAATTTTTTTTTCGATTTAATTTTTTTTTTTCGAAACTTTGTTTTTCTTAAAAAATTACAGTAAATATTTGATATTTCCCAACGTTTTTTGAATGATCGACTTGCTTTTTTTTTTTTTTAATGTATGTCTGAACCTTATCTAACTACTTCTTCAAGATTTCTTTAGATAAACGGACCAGCGTAGCGGGCGAAGGCCGCTAGTCTACATATAATGCAGGTTTTTTTATTTCTTGTAAAAAAAAAAAAAAAAAAAAAAAAAGATATATTTGTTTGAGAATTCAGTTTCTAACTTTATAATTATTCGACATTTTTTTCTTCTTTTCAAATGGAAATAAAAATAACACATGAAAATTACTTTGTTTATTAAAAAAAGCAGAACCGCCGCTTTTACTGATAATCTTTTTAATGGAAATTTAAATGTAATGTTTTCTATTCGTTCATAATAGAGTTGTTAAAATCACATATGAATGTCTATTGAGGTACAGAAACGGTTGATGAATCTTTTAATTTCCATTAAACAAATGATTTATTTTCAACACTAGTGTATCTTATTTGAAGAAACTTTCTTTACGCTTGTTTTCCCGAACTTTGTAATTACTTTTGGTAATTTCCTTATTTATTTAGTTCTCAAAGAAGAAAAAATTCTTGCTAAAAAGTACCCAACAAAAAGAAAGCAAAAAAAAAAAAAAAAAAAAAATCTAGTGACTAATGACTTTAAGTTTATAACAATAGAAGAAAATAAACTAATTTAAAACAACTAAACAACTGCTGCGTTAAAAAAAAGAAAATTTAAGAACAACACACGAATAAATCTCATCAAGACATTCTCAACACGATACCGTTTAAATTCCTCCTGAAACAAAACCCTGAAAAATGACTGATGCCATTTGCGTTTACAAAATTCCCAGCGTCGAATTCGTTTCGGTTCTTTCTATGGGTGAATGCAGACAATCCGGTAGCTCAGTCATCATCACCGTGATGATAAGCGATTCGTCATCATCAAACAAATGAAGGAAATCACAGCCAGCGTGAGTTTATTTTTAGTTAACGGTAAAAGATTTACTGATAGAAACAATGTGACTATCTTCTGGCAACAAGAAAAGCTTTTTTGAGAAAAAATGAAAGAACTATCATTACACACAGGAAAACAAATTTATATTGAAAATGTTGATTTGCTTATGAAAAAATATATTGCCGCTGCAGTAGAATCCCGCTAATCCGATCAAATTTGCCTGTATGGATTTAAAAAAAAATTGGAATATCCGGAATTCAAAAAAAAAAAAAAAAAAAAAAAAAAAAAGGGGGGGGGAAATGATAAATTCTATAAAAATTCTATGTTATAAGTATTCAGCAGTACAGTAAAAATCCTTAAATTGGGCATCCCAAAGTCCGGTAAGCTAAATAATCCGGCACGATTTACCCCCCAAAAAAAGTATTTTTTGTTTATTTACTCCTTATGCTTATAATAATAAAATGGAATCCCAGAATGGGGAATGAAGTTGCAATCTTTTATAAACGGTTCAGAATCGAGAATCTATAAATAGCTTAGACACCATGTAGATGAGACAGAGGGTAGGAAGAGACATTTCTAAGAATAATTCGCAAAATCAAATTGTTAAAAAGGGAAAAAAATTCTTATTTAATTTAAACACATTCTGCATTTGTGAAAAGAATTTTCTAGTGACTCTAATCAAACTCATAATCGAGATTTTTTTAAAAAATGTTTTCTAAGAGTAGGAAATTAATGCTCATTTTCATTTTATATTCATGTACATGTATTGTATTTTTGTACTATTTAAAATGATGTACATTTACATAGTTTCTTATTTTGCATAAACAATATTTTGCTGCCATATTTTACTTAATTCTAGCTTTAACACGTTTTTCCAGACATTCTTTCTGTAATCAGCATGAAATCAAGTATAATTTTCGTAAATAAAGTTTGTTTAGATTAGCCACAATTTAGGATCTGCGGGGCTCTACTGTATCTAGAAAGTAGAAGTATTGAACATTACACAATATTTTTCTAAGTAATGCACTTAGGTGATTTGCGAAATTAATATTCATTCGCGGAATTTTATAGAACATTTTCTCACTCGCTTTTAGATGTAAAAGCATGAAAATTACACATATGATAATTGAAAGGATTTGTTATCGATAATCATATATCATTTGTCATTGAATCAATTAGATCTTGAGCAGTAAGTTATTGTATTGTTGCCTCGTGACAGCAGTATTTTTTCTTCTGTGCCCTCACTTCCATAAATACTATTTAATAGCCATATTTAACAGCGATTTTCGAAATATTTTTATTCTGAAAATTAACTAATCAAATGTGGCAATACTAAAAGTTTCTTTTATGTTATACACGTTAATACTTCCTGAAAAACGCAGCATATTAGCACCACTCGCTACACACTTAAAACGAAAGAGTGCATTTGGCTTCTCAGGAAAGAGCTGTAATTTAATGAATCGTGAATGAGTTGTTTTTAAATGCTTTACTCACCTTGATGTAGATTGCTTATTTAAATAACTCATCTTGATTTAAATTGTTTAGAAACAACTTATTTACTTGAGTTGTTTCAACTCTTTATGAGAAGCTGCCTTTCAAAACGTGAGATGAGCGAATTTTGGCTCAACTTGAGTTGTTTTTTAGTGGACATTTTAAGAGACATGGTGGTTTAAACCCAAAATCTACTCAGTAATAACTTATGTCAACTTATAAATGAATCTCAAGTATGTAAAATCCAAGCATTAGTTTTTGAGGTAGAGCTATTGGAAAAAAAAATTGCATAACAGCCCTAAATGTTGGTTGGTGTACACCAAAAACTAATCAGGATCATATTCTTAGCAGGTACTAACAGAATCTGAAGTTTGATAAAAATCGAGGCATTCATTATTCTTAAAATAGATTTAATGCTAAATCTAGAAAAATGTCACAGCAGCGCCATAAATTGGGAGATTTATGCCAAAAACTAAGCAACACCAATCTATATCAGGAACTAACTGAATCTGAAGATTTATAAAAATTCCCTGCATTAGTTATTGAGATAAAGCTATAGAAACAGTCACGAATAATGCACCATGGCAGCGCCAGCTGTTGAGGGATTTGCACCGAAACGTAATCAGCGCCATGTTATATCAAGAACAAAGTAAATATAAAATTTTATGAAAATTCTGAACTAGTTCCTGAGACACAGTTACTGTAGAAATTGTAAATAATGCAGCGTCAACTGTTGAGTGATGCGCACCAAAAGCTAATCAGAATTAGTTTATATCTAGAAGTATATGTAAAATTGCAATACAAATGTAAAATTGTAATATAAAGTTATGTGAAATGTTTTTTATGAATGAACTCCTTAAACATAAAAAAGTCCTTCCGGCAATGCCGGGAGGAAGAGGTAGCTTTCATATACTTATACATTTATTTATTTATTTTAAAGTAATTTACATTGTTCAAAAATACTAAGCTTAAATTAGTGGATATAATCTTATAAAATTAGTGATTTCATAAGATTGAATACTAGTTTTTGTCAAGACTGAATATTAATAGGAATTTTTAGAAATTAGTCATCTTTTATTCAACCTGGTTTTATTTTAAGCGATTTAGAGAGTCACCAAAATCCACGATATCATAAAGTGTATGCCATTTTAAAGCAACATGATGGATCGTTCAGATCAGACCGTTTCAAAATTTCAGCCATAAGCAAAATTCAATGTGCTATAACTCAATCATTTTTTAAAGATATAGACAAAACAAAAAGTGTTCTGCATCATTGTTTTAAGTTTTAATACGTAAAAGAAATTTTTTTTTCAACTTTTAATTTTTTCGCATTTAATTTTAAGTTTTAAAATTTTTTAAAAATTTAAAATGGCCACCATTTTGAAACAAAATAGTGGATGATGTTGGCTAACGAACTCGGTCGAGACATTTGTAGTACTATGTACATACCAAGTTCCATTGAAATCGGTTTATAAATACGCGTGTTATCACGTGAAAAAATCAGATCGTTTCAAAATGTCAGCCATAAGAAAAATTCAAAGTGCTATAACCCAATCATTTTTTAAGATATAGACAAAGTAAAAAGTGTTCTAGAATCGTTGTTTTAAGTTCTAACACATAAAAGAAAAATATTTTTGAAATTTTGATTTTTTCGCATTTAATTTTAAATTTAAAATTAAAAAAAAAAATTAAAATGGCTACCATTTTGAAACAAAATGGCGGATGATGCTGGCCAACGAACTCGGTCGAGACATTTGTATGTACTATGTACATACCAAGTTTCATTGAAATCGGTTCATAAATGCGCGTGTTATTACGTGACAAAAATCAGATCGTTTCAAAATGTCAGCCATAAGAAAAATTCAAAGTGCTATAACTCAATCATTTTTTAAAATTTAGACAAAATAAAAAGTGTTCTGGAATCGTTGTTTTAAGTTCTAACGCGTAAAAGAAAAATATTTTTCAAATTTTGATTTTTTCGCATTTGATTTTAAATTTTAAATTTTTAAAAAAATTTAAAATGGCCACCATTTTGAAACAAAATGGCGGATGATGCTGGCCAATGAACTCGGTCGAGACATTTGTATGTACTATGTACATACCAAGTTTCATTGAAATCGGTTCATAAATGCGCGTGTTATTACGTCACAAAAATCAGATCGTTTCAAAATATCAGCCATAAGAAAAATTCAAAGTGCTATAACTCAATCATTTTTTAAGATATAGACAAAATAAAAAGTGTTCTGGAATCGTTGTTTTAAGTTCTAACGCGTAAAAGAAAAATATTTTTCAAATTTTGATTTTTTCGCATTTGATTTTAAATTTTAAATTTTTAAAAAAATTTAAAATGGCCACCATTTTGAAACAAAATGGCGGATGATGCTGGCCAATGAACTCGGTCGAGACATTTGTATGTACTATGTACATACCAAGTTTCATTGAAATCGGTTCATAAATGCGCGTGTTATTACGTCACAAAAATCAGATCGTTTCAAAATATCAGCCATAAGAAAAATTCAAAGTGCTATAACTCAATCATTTTTTAAGATATAGACAAAATAAAAAGTGTTCTGGAATCTGTGTTTTAAGTTCTAACACGTAAAATAAAAATATTTTTCAACTTTTAATTTTTTCGCATTTAATTTTAAATTTTTTAAAAAATTTAAAATGGCTACCATTTTGAAACAAAATGGCGGATGATGCTGGCCAACGAACTCGGTCGAGACATTTGTATGTACTATGTACATACCAAGTTTCATTGAAATTGGTTCATACATGCGCGTGGTATTACGTGACAAATATCAGATCGTTTCAAAATGTCAGCCATAAGAAAAATTCAAAGTGCTATAACTCAATCATTTTTTAAGATATAGACAAAATAAAAAGTGTTCTGGAATTTGTGTTTTAAGTTCTAAAACGTAAAAGAAAAATATTTTTCAACTTTTAATTTTTTCGCATTTAATTTTAAATTTAAATTTTTTTTAAAAATTTAAAATGGCCGCCATTTTGAAACAAAATGGCGGATGATGCTGGCCAACGAACTCGGTCGAGACATTTGTATGTACTATGTACATACCAAGTTTCATTCAAATCGGTTCATAAATACGTTAGTTATCGCATGACAAAAACCAGATATATATATATATATATATATATATATATGTGTGTGTGTCAACATTTGAACGGAGGGTGGTTTTGGGGTCTGGGGGTCATGATCGGTGAAAACATACCAAAATTTTCCGGAAGTGCTTTCCTCCGGACGGCTGCACAATAGGTAGCTTTTTACTTTTTGTAATGAAAGCTACCTAATATAGCATTCCTCATTCGAAGATGTCTGCATTTGATTAAAATAATTAATTTTCAGCATTAATTTTTTCTTCTGAAAAATGTATGTGTCATAACTGGTTATAATAACCAGCCAAATGCTTTATATATTAAATGTTTTATTCTCTACAGAGTGTTATTTTCAAAATAATTTAACTCCTAAATGCGAAGGCGGCGATGTGTTCTATTTGTCTGCGATAACAATATGACATTAATTTAAAAAAAATTGTGAAGTATTGAATTGAATACAAACAATCAAAATTAGTGCGACATAACGTCACATACATTTTTGGAATTAATAACTTATAAATCACTGCTCAATTAATAACTTCATTCTGATGATATGTGTATTTTAGTTTTTCGATATTTAATATTTGTACAGACCGCTTTTATTATGCCGTAGTAACTTTATCTATTGTCTATAAAAATCATTTTTGTAAATAAATTTCTTAAATTTATGAAAGGGATTTTATATACTGGGAATAAACTGGAGTGAAATAATTAAATGAATTAATGAACTCATTTTTTTTCAGTTTTGGAAGAGAACAATACTAACAAAAGAATATTTCACAAAACAAAATGCTATTAAAAAAAAACTCAGTTTTTATTAGAATATTAAAGAGCCAATACATATTTAAATAATTATTTCAGTCGAAAAGGGACCATAGAATCATAACCATATGAAAGAGGCGAAAAGAGAATGAATACTTAAACATTAAGTCTCCGATGACAACAAAACTGTAACAGAAATTGAAAAAAAAAATAATGATAGAGAAGTAACTTTGACACAAAGAAATATATTCTGCGAGCTTCATAAATGCAATTTTATTTTATTTTTCGTTTGTTTATTTATTTATTGTTGTAATTACATATTTATTCAAGATAAAAAAAAAAAAAATACATCATCATATTTTTTCTGTAACTATTGAACAATATAATTACCATTTGAATAAAATGATTATTTTTCACTATTTAATATATTTTTCTGTAAAACATAACCGCCACTAGCAGAAATGCAAGTAATTTCAAAGACTTAATATTTTAACTATACTATTCTCTGTGGGATGTTATCTTCAAATAATACACGACAACAATACACTGTATTAATATTGATAACGATAATGTGTTACCTTAATGAAGTTTTTAAAGAACATTCTGACAGACAATTGAATAGACACAATTAACTTAACAGTGATCCATTGTAGAAATATGAACTTTAATTACCATTTGAATTAAAGTTTAATTAAAGTTCAAACTAAAAATAATTATAAATTAGGTATACATAATAATATTTCTCTCGCGTTGCTCCCGCTTCACTTATTTAGCGTTAAATATTTTTTGTATAGTTAGTTTTACGGTTCTCTTGTATTTTGCCATAACTTATCTATTAACTAAGAAATTCTATGTTTTATAAATTTAAAGTTAAATTAATCAGGGAATTCATCTAGAGGGAATAAAATGCAGACAAATCGTTGACATAGAAAGGAAAGAGAATGCCTCATATTTTCGGCTTTGAGGGAGAATAATAAAGTTTTGACAAAGGAATATTTCTGAAAACGATAGCATTATCTGGAAATCCCTTGCCGAAGTACATCTTCAGTGAATTGATTTATTTAAAATAGACAGCTAAAGACTGTGCATACATAACGTTATCATTTTAATGGGGAGAGGGGGGGGATCTGGCACAGGATATCCTAAGATATTTCTAGGGGGAGGTGAGTGTCTTTTGATTGCGATATCATTTTTGATCTAATCAAAATTTTCTCTATTTATTAATAGCATTGTCTTTGATTCAAAATACTGTGTTAACTTTTTTTAGTAGGTTATCTATTTTTATGAAAATGCAAAATAACTATTAAAATCACTAAATTATTATAAAATTATTTGATTCTAAATAATGGAAAAGCCCAACGTTTGAAATTCCTATTCTTCTTCATAGGAGTATGCATTTATAATCACGTTCGAGAAATTATGTTATATATATTTTTTTAACGAACCTTGTTTTTACTAATAAATAAAAGAGAAAGAGAAAGAATGGTATCCATTTGGTTTGGTTATAAATTAATTTATATCTACCCCCATCCCTTCATTGTTTGATATTTATTTAAAATAGACAGCTAGGGACTACGAATACTTAATGCTATCATTTTAGAGGGAAGTGGTGGAACTGACACATGATATCGTAAGATATTTCTAGGGGGAGGTGGGTGTCTTTTGATTCCGATATCGTTTTTGATCTAATCAAATTGTTCTCTTGTTACATCGTCCTTAGTTCAAAATATTGTGTTACCTTTTTTTTAGTGAATTATCTATTTTTATGAAAGTACAGAATTACTATTAAAATCACTAAATTATTATAAAATTATTTGATTCTAAATAATGGAAAAGTCCAACGTTTGAAATTCCTATTCTTCTTCATAGGAGTATGCATTTATAATCACGTTCGAGAAATTATGTTATATATATTTTTTTAACGAACCTTGTGCTTACTAATAAATAAAAGAGAAAGAGAAAGAATGGTATCCATTTGGTTTGGTTATAAATTAATTTATATCTACCCCCATCCCTTCATTGTTTGATATTTATTTAAAATAGACAGCTAGGGACTACGAATACTTAATGCTATCATTTTAGAGGGAAGTGGTGGAACTGACACATGATATCGTAAGATATTTCTAGGGGGAGGTGGGTGTCTTTTGATTCCGATATCGTTTTTGATCTAATCAAATTGTTCTCTTGTTACATCGTCCTTAGTTCAAAATATTGTGTTACCTTTTTTTTAGTGAATTATCTATTTTTATGAAAGTACAGAATTACTATTAAAATCACTAAATTATTATAAAATTATTTGATTCTAAATAATGGAAAAGTCCAACGTTTGAAATTCCTATTCTTCTTCATAGGAGTATGCATTTATAATCACGTTCGAGAAATTATGTTATATATATTTTTTTAACGAACCTTGTGCTTACTAATAAATAAAAGAGAAAGAGAAAGAATGGTATCCATTTGGTTTGGTTATAAATTAATTTATATCTACCCCCATCCCTTCATTGTTTGATATTTATTTAAAATAGACAGCTAGGGACTACGAATACTTAATGCTATCATTTTAGAGGGAAGTGGTGGAACTGACACATGATATCGTAAGATATTTCTAGGGGGAGGTGGGTGTCTTTTGATTCCGATATCGTTTTTGATCTAATCAAATTGTTCTCTTGTTACATCGTCCTTAGTTCAAAATATTGTGTTACCTTTTTTTAGTGAATTATCTATTTTTATGAAAGTACAGAATTACTATTAAAATCACTAAATTATTATAAAATTATTTGATTCTAAATAATGGAAAAGCCCAACGTTTGAAATTTCTATTCTTCTTCATAGGAGTATGCATTTGCATTTATAAACACGGTTCGAGAAATCATGTTATTATTTGTTTTTTCTAACGAACCTTGTGTTTACTAATAAATAAAAGAGAAAGAGAAGGAACGTTATCCATTTGTATTGGTTATAAATTAATTTACATCTACCCCCATCGCTTTATCGTTTGATATGTATTTAAAATAGACTGCTAGGTATTGTGCATACATAATGCTATCATTTTAGAGGGAAGTGGAGGAACTGGCACATGATATCGTAAGATATATCTAGGAGGAGGTGGGTGTCTTTTGATTCCGATATCATTTTTGATCTAATCAAAATTTTCTCTTTTTATTAGTAACATCGTCTTTAGTTCAAAATACTGTGTTACCCTTTTTTTTTGAGAAATTATCTATTTTTATGAAAGTACAAAATTACTATTAAAATCACTAAATTATTATAAAATCATTTGATTTTAAATAATGGAACAGCCTAACATTTGATATTCCTATTCTTCATCATAGGAATATGCATGTATAATCACGGTTCGAGAAATCGTGTTATTAATATTTTTTCAAACGAGCTTCGTGTCTACTAATAAATAAAAGAGAAAGAGAAGGAATGTTATCCATTCGTTTTCGTTATAAATTAATTTTTTCTATCTACCCCCATTCCTTCATCGTTTGAGGTCAGTGCAGCACGACTTTATTACAATTAAATGCAGTATGTCACATCAAGCTATATATATAAAAAATTTAAATAGTAACTACTTTTTTTAAGTGTTATATGAAGTAAAACGATAAATTCGAACGAAAAACGATATATTGATTTATCTTCATTTGTATTAATAAAGAAAGCGAAAAATTAATGTATTCAGTTTTGCGTATCACTCCAAATAAAAGAAATAAATTCAAAATTTAAAACATTTTGTACTTTACAACTATATTATTACCGGGGGAGGGATGATTTCGAGAAATAGTAACGTATTTATGATATCGGAAAGGGGGCAAGGGGGTCCAAAATTACGAAAAAGTTGATAACATTATATTTACACACACCCTTGTTACAAGATTGTTCATTGAATCATGAACATATGAAAGAGTAAGATGAGAAGAAGAATACATTTATTTGTACATTATCCCTTAAGATGACAAGAAATAAGTTTTCCAATTCACACTAGACACTAGAATGTGTTCTGTTTCTCAAAATATTATCAAGTTTGAACAATAAGAAAATTCAAATGATGAGCTAGACATCTATTTAAAAATAAATAATAAATAAATAAAAAAATTAATAATGATACAAAAATCTGTTGGTAGGGGGCGCTTTAATACATATAAAGAATTTAGCTAGCAAATTCCAAAGCACTGGGCATAGACTAAGAGTCTAAGCACGCACTGGGGGAAGGAGGCAAAGCTTCCAGTGCATTACATTTTTATTTATTTATTTATTTTGTTTTTTTTAATAAATTAAATGCAACTAAGTTATCTATAAATTACAAGGAAATATAAACTAACAAATAAAAAGACGAATTACTATCAATGCGAATTCAAGGGACTGTAGGGCATCAATAAGAACATACATCATTTAAATAATAATAATAATACTAATAAATTATATATGAGTATTCCCTCCCCCTACCATTAAGCAAAAGATAGTTACAAAAATTATAATAAATTTTAAATGCAGTTTAAATAATTGTTCATTAAAATGTGCCCGTTTCTGATTCATGCACCACACAGTTTCCCTATAAGACTTTTCAGAGAAGAATTATGAAAATGCTATAGCTATCAGAATTTAAAGCGGAAAAAAAAAAAAAAGCTTTATTCAAAATGTCAAAGAAGGATGTAGAATTCTTCCTCTTTTTAATCTATTAAAATATTAATTTTAAATTTCAAATATAAAACAATAAAAAATTATTATTGCAAATACTAATAATGAAATTTTTTACATCATTGTTTATATGATCACAATTTCTAAAACTTTCTTTTGTTCCTTCATTTTTATAAATTATTTTCTTTTTTTTTTTTTAAATAAAAAACATTAAACGTCTACTTTGTAAACTTTTTTTTTGTCTAAAACTGTTTCATATATTTTAGAATAAAAATTATTCTCTGTGTTTATCAGAAAGAATGTAGTCTGAATAGACAATGCGGGATTTTTTCCCCTTCATTAGATGAAATCAAGAAACATTTTAGACGAAAATGTCTAAAATTTGGAGATATTCTTATAGACAAATATCACTGTAAATAAATAAGGAAATTTCATTATGAATAAAGATTATAAGAATACCAAGAGAAACCTAACTTTTAGGAATTGCCACTTAATAATCTTTTCTTGGAATTCTCTGTGTAGCCATGCATTATCTTTATTATTATTATTATTTTTATTATCTAAGAAATTTAAATATCATAGCTGTTGAACTATCAATGTAATTACTTTTCCGCTAATGTATTATGCAAGAGTGAGACATTTTCATTTTTTATATCAATATTTATAATTTAACATTTATAATCTTACGAGAAAATGACATAATCAAACAAAATCGAATTTCGGGAAAATTAGAAACACTTTATTGTTTGCTGTAAAGTAATTTTTTATCCATTATCCCTTACAAAATAAATCATACGTGACTATTCTCCCTCCTTCCACTACCGAACAAAGAAAGTTACAAAAACTATCATAAATTTTAAATGTAGTCGGAAAATTTGTTTTTGAAAATGTGTACAATTCCGATTCATGCGCAGCACATTTTTCCTATAACACTTTTCAGAGTGCAGAAAAATAATGAAAAAGTAATATTTACTTTATCATAATTATAATTAAATAAAAATAGCTTTATTCAAACTGTTGAAGGAGAATGAAATATTCTCCTTTCTTGAGTCTATTAAAATATGCTACTAATCCATAATTAATAGGTTTTTTGGGTTTTTTCTTTATTTGTTTGTTTAGTTTAGTTTAGTTTAGTTTAGTTTAGTTTTATTTTTAATATTAGATAACAGTTCGGAAGTACACCTAAAATAATGGTTCAAAAACTATAGCTTCTAAAAATAATAAAAATGTTACTTTTAGAAGTTCAAAAATAACTTAATTAAACTAGATCCGATTTCATCTATTTTTCCAAGAGATTATGCATTTTTTTTTCAATTTTTATCGTTTTTTCTAGGGAAAGGAAAAAAACTTTAATCCATTCTCTTTTGAAATGGTCAAAATAAATATTTCTTATATTAAAATGCATATTGTTATTATTATCACTTAAGCATTTCTCATATCGTCAGCTTAACTTTTTTGTATAAAATTTGTGTTACATTAAAATTTAATAGTACAACTTAATTAAGTACATACATACGATTTCTAGAAAAAAAAAAAATAAATAAATAATGTACCTTATTTCAAACAATTTAACGACATAAACAGGATAATTAAAAAAAGGATTAGTTATTTTGGAAAATAACTTTCCTCTTTTATAAAATTAGTTCTCCGAAATATATTCTGCTTTCTTATATGAGTAATCTAACCTTGCTAGCAGCAAGGTTTTTTTCTGAATATTGCGGAGAAAATATCAGTATACAGTTCTCTTCTATAATCTTCATTTACTACATCAAAAAACAGTTAGTAGGCCTTGTGATATTGAGAAGGTAATAGCTTTTGCCAACCAATTTGCGTTGTTATCAGAAAGAATTCAGCATATTTGTTTTAGTAATGTCCTGCAATCCTGGATTTTAGTACATTGTGTTGATACTGCACCCATAGCATTTAAGCGTCGCTAAGAAAAGTACCTGTAAACGTCTAATACATGTTGCGTGAATTATGAAACATAAATTTTAATTTGCGTTTAGAATTTTTATTTATTTATTGAAGACACTTTTCGGAAAACATCAGCACCGTTAATAAATCTACAAAGAATGTCCAAGTATTAAATGTTTTGGTGCCCCTTTATGGCCTACCTGAAATAATTAAGTATGCCTCTTGAAACTTGTGTGAGTGCGGGGAGGAGGGCATGGCAAGCCATGCCTATTTCCATTGTGATCTTGCGCGACGCTTGCACTTAAAACGTCTGTTAATTCCAGTAGAAGGCTGGCTCCATATTATACTTAAATTCACCCTCCTACTAATTAAACTAAAGCAATTCCATAACTATCGATTTCAAAAATCTTTTCTAATAGCGTAGTCTGAGCTTTAAAAAAATCCAATTTTTATGAAATAGTCAAAATAATTATTTCTTGTATTACAATGTATATTACTACTATTTTCACTTAAGCATTTCTCAGATCGTCTGTTTTACCTTTCTGTTTAAAATTTGTGTTACATTGTAATTCAATATTAAAGCATAATTAAATACATACGTACGATTTCTAGAAAAAATAAATTAATCAATTAATTAAAAATGTATCTTTTTTTTATATAATTTAATGACGTAAACGTGAGAATTAAAAATAGGATAAGCTATTTTGGAAAATAACTTTCTACTTTTATAAAATTAATTCTACGAAATATATTGTGCTTCTTTATATAAGTAATCTAATCTTGATAGCAGTAAGTTTTTTCTGAATATTGCGGAGAAAACATTAGTACACAGTTCTCTTCTATAATCTTCATTTGGTACATCAAAAAACCAGTTAGTAGGCCTTGTGATATTGAGAAGGTAATAGCTGCTGTTAATCACTATATCTAAATGTAATTGTTTCTACTGCTCATACCCAGACGCACACTCATCCGCCCATTGTCGAGTAGGAGATCTGATCCCTGGCGGAGTGATTCCTATTTTGTTATTTTCTTTTGTTTCATGTTTCCTGTTTTTTCCAAATTTACCTTACCTGCCCTCTGTCGTGTTAGTTTTTTTTTGCCCTTGACAGGTGCAGCCCTCATACGGGATTTTATATTTATACTGCTCACTGTCGCGAGGCTTCAGCTTTGTTTGAATTCTGTTTTTTTAAGACCTTAATAAAGGTAACCAAGAGGGACATTATACTCTACTGACTTGGTTTCTTTCTCTGACAAGGAAGGTCTCCATTGGGGGCATACTCAGAATTTTTTGAAAAAAATACGAATTAAACTACTCATGTAGGTAATAAAGGATCAGTGAAAATTAGCGGCGGAATTACATTATTAGATATGTAAAAAAATAAAATAGTTTGGAATAATTGGCGTGAAAAGCTGAAAGCGACGCGGGATTTGGCAAGCAGTGCATTTCCTCGCCAAAAGCAGACGATTTTAACGAATCTGAAAATTGATTTTAATTGACTTCATTGTTAAAAATCTGCAGCATTTACTGCAACGTCACTTCACTACTTTTATAGAATATCTCTCTTCTGACCAATGAGAATGCTCCATAGCACAGCGAATTGACCGTGTCATACACTGTTAAAAATCTGCTGCATTTTGTTGCAACGCACTCCACCGCTTGTATATAATATCTCTATTTCAACCAATGAGAAAATTCCATTTCATGGCCAAGTAACCGTTTTCAATACAAGCAAGGGAGTGCGTTGCAACAAAATGCAGCAGATTTTAACAGTGTATTTTTCAATTTGGAACAATTTTAATCAATTTAAATTGTGTTTTAAATGATAAAATATATTAATTTCATTTTGTTATAAGTACATATAAACATATATGACAAAATTACACTTAAAGTAAAGTAAAAATGCAAAACTAAAATTACTTAAACTAAACTTATTTAAATAAATTGAACATAGAAAGTTTTTTCTTTAAAAAGTATTCGAAGCGTAAAAGCGTGTTTTTCAAAATTTCGTTTTTTCGCCAACCGGAGATAAACCGCCAAATAAACGAAATTTTTATTATTTTTTTACGGACGTTATAAGGAGGTTCCGCCGAAATTTTTTTTATAAACATATATAACTATATGAGAAGAACTTTCTGTAATTTTTTCAGATTTTTCTGAGTATGCCCGTATGGAGACCTTCCTTGTGAGTGGCACTTCTTCGGGAAAAAGAAAGTTGTTTCATGCATTATTCTACACAGAATATTAGTTTCTAGATTAAAAAAAATGCTTTTAAGCGGGTAAAGAATACGGTCTATTTATGTAAATTTGATTGTTCGTATCTTAGCAAAATGTTATAAAATTTTCAGACAGAAAAATGAATAATAAAATAAAAACTGACATTACTATTTAGGTAAATGAAAATTTTTAAAGAGAATTAAAACATCGCACAACTTACATCGTTTCACTCAAATTACATGTGCCTCATAATTCAATATTAAATAATTTTGTTATAATTATTTTAATGAATAGTTTACACTATACTGTAATAATGTATTCATTAAAAAACACTGTAAACACAAATTGAAGTACAAATTACAATAAAAATTAAACTACTGTATTTAAAGAATGTGTAATTAATGTTAAAAGAAAAAAAGTGTGTTTTATCAGCTTCTGGAGAGTGTATTCGAAAAAAAAAAAGTTTTTCCACATTCAATTGCTTAAAATTTTCTGACGCATTTTCAGAATAATTTTTAAAAATAAAAACATGAAACTTGCTGAAGTGATCTATAAAGAGATGTATAAGTGGCCGTATGATTTCATTTTCCTTTGAATGAATAAGAATTTGATTTATAAACTATATTTATCTAAGTATAACCATTTTTCTCATTCCCAGATCTCCAAGTTCGGAAATTTAGTTCAAAAGGTCATTTTTGACAGAATTTTTGTAATATTTTCTACTTTTTTCAAAAAATTTACATGCACGGCATATTTTACAACTTTCTGAGTAAGAGAACCTGTGAGTTTAATGTGTTTGAGAGCAAAAATGAATTAGAAAATAAATCAGAAAATAAGCAGCTTGGATTGGAATACACCCTTAGTTAAAAAAAGAGAGAGATAGAGAGATTTTATCAATTGGGAATAAAGTACAGCGAAATCTCTTAAAACTTAAGAAGAAACAATGAAACATGTTCTTATCGGTGGAAAGTTTTTATAAATATTTCAAGCATTAAAATGAATAACAACAATTGAAATTACTATCAACTTTCAATTTAGATAAAATATGAATTTTTAAAGGGAATTAAATTATTTTGTAGCTGATATTGTTCCTCTCATATTCCCTGTGCGTCATTTTTCAGTGTTAAATAATTTTATTATTCTTCTTTTTAAGACTTACTTACGTTATTCTGTAATACCTTATCTATTTTCTAAGAAAACATGTATTATTCATTTTTTAATAACTATAACAATACTAATAATAAAGATTTTATCAGCAAGGAAAAAAGTACAGCAACAGCATCAACTAAATAAAGGAGAACGGGTATCTAATCTCTTACGATTTGAGAAAAGAACAATAAAATATGGACAAAAGAATATTTCTGAAAACGATAGCCTTATCTCAAAAATCTCTTAGTGAAGAGCGCCCTCAAAATACCAATACATATTTAAATAGATTTTTAGTGAAAAAGGAATCATCGAATCGTAAACATTTGAAAGAGATATGATGAAGAGAAAAGGAATTAAGAGTCTTTAAATATCAAACTATGAAAATAAAAGAATAAAACAAAAGGATTTTCTGTTCGAAGCAGCTTTTAACAAATAAAATTCGTTAAATGGAACCCCTTTCGTTGTACCCAAGTTTTATGTTAACATTTTTTTTCTAGAGAGATTATTTTAAAAATTTTATTTTCGAATATTCTCGAAAGATAATAGGAGTATTTTCAGTTTTCTTTTATAAATGGAGAGAAAAGAAACTCAAATTCATTCTGATAATTTGCTGTCACAAAATTATTGAAAAATTTTGAAACTAACATTTTTCTACATATGTCATTTTTATTTTTATTTATTTAAATATATACGCAGCTAATAATATAAAATGCTATTTTTCTAATAGATGTACACAAATGCCTTATGTTCGAAATTTAAAAAGTTAAGTTCATTTTTTCGTTGGGTTAAAAACTGAAAACAAAGTGGAATTTTGTATTGCAGATTATCTTAAAAATTCAATATTTATATTTAATGATATGTATTAGTAATTTTTTATTAAAAAGTAACACCTCGCTGATGAAATAAAGCGTATTTTCCAGTATAATATTTTCATCTTGGTTACCTAATTGTAAAATAAGTAATACTCTTAAGAGTTCACTTGACTCGCTCAAAAAGACCGTAGTGATAATGTTAAGTCTACGGGGGCGTTATTTTGAAATATCCCGCTCAAATTTTACTATTTTTGCATGATTTTTTTTTTGTATAGGATAGCTAAAGACGATCTGCAACTGTACTAGTTTTAACTTTTTCGATTTTCGTGAAGGATTATTTTAAAAAAATCGTTTCACTTTCGGAAACGGTTCCAACCGGTTCGAAAATTGAAGCTGTCAGAATATGAAGTCAGGAAATCAAAAACGAAAAAGTAAAAACTAGCCCGGTTGTTGACTGTCTTCAGCTATCTTATACAACAAATCATGTAAAAATTGTAAAATTTGAGTAAGATATTTAACACTAACGTCCCCACAGATTTAACATTATTATCCGGGTCTTTTAGGGCCAGTCGAGTGGCTTCTGAATGCAATGTGCGCCCACTTACTGCTGCTCAGACAGAATCTTTTATAGACTCTTATGGGTAAGAGCAATTTGAACACCCTCTATATTATACTATTTAAATCCTTTATACGACGCTTTATTACTGCTTAACTTAAAATATAAAACTAGCAACCAACTGAAGCATTATAATGTAAAAACAACAATTCTTTTTTTCTTTTTTCAATGCGCTTTGACTGATTTAAAATTTTGTTTGAAAATTGAGTATTCTTTATACACAGGAACTTATATTTTATTAATTGCACCAAACTTTTAGATAAATACTTTTTGTAACATATGTGGTCTATACAAAACACTGGTTCATAGAATAAATCCCCTTCATGCAATTAAATAAATGGGAACAAATTAGAATTAGTCAGTAAAATGACGCGTATCAAAATAGAAAAAAATCTTTCTCTATAATAAATAAATAAATAAATAAATATAAAGAAAACGAACATCTATTTTTGTAATTTTAATGTAACACCCGACTTATATCAGTTCAAATTTCATAAAATTACATTAATAAATTGATTAAAGAGATTTTTGCGGTGTGCGATAGACTTTGTTTTGTGATAAACAAAACTTTAAAACTTCATCACACTATGTTATTGTATTGACAAACATCGCAAAATTAGGTCTACTTTGTTTATTGCAGAGGCTGCATCGTGCAAGTCATTTAGAGATACTAAAACTTTTAAATTAAAATAAAACTGCAAAATATTTTGCTGTCAAAAAACTGCAGAAATTGAAAATTTTCATGGAATGTTTGCACACCGAAAAGAAAATTTTCTAGATTGTTCAAAATAATTCGAAATTTAAGTGTAACGGAAAAAAACACTTTTCTAGAAAAGTATATGACGTAACCGTAATTTCCTGCAAGGTTTAAATTAATGTCTACTACCTCTATTATTATTCTTATTTAAATAAATGAAAAAAGCTAAATTGAATGAAATAAATATTCATTGTTTGTATGTAATCGGTATTTGTATTGATATTTACAAAAATCACAAAAAAATGAAAATTTATACGACCATCAATGAAAATTCAACTAAACTACAAGATTATCGAAAATTACACAAAAAGCTGTTTGATGCAAATAACGTTTCTCTGAGACTTTTGAAATAAAAGTTATGACTAAATATCAGATTGTTTCTTTTGCCGCACATGAGGTGTTCTTATCCTTCTGCACTTAGTCTTATTTGCGTAAAGTACTTTCTGTATTAATATGGAAATTTTAAATGAAAATTCTCTAGGGTAGCAAAAAGTAAACCTAAAATAAAATAATTTGGAACATTTATGACAATGTAATCAGCCTATACACCACAGTCTTATTAAATTACAAAAAGTAATTGGAAACATTTTCAATTTGAAAACTAGAAAAGTTGTGTTTAAGGTTTCATATTTCAGGTTAGCAAGAATAAATGATCTGATTTAAAAAAAAAGTTTTAAAAAAGTATTAATTTTTTTAATAAATAATATTCTAAAATAAATTGAAAGTATTTCTTTTTTTTATGGTCGTTCAACATTTGGTCATGATAATAGCTATGATTTACACTTATTTACAACGGTCATTAAGATTTTCAGATTTTACATTGTGTAATTTCTTTTTGGGATTGATTATTAAATCAACTATTCGATTATATCGATTATTTATATCGATTATTATTAAGAATCAATCGATTATTAATCCAGGGTCTTGTACAAGAACCATCATCTCTGAAAACATCAAATAACGTAAAGAACGAATTAATGAAGCATTAATCTGTACACACATGCGTCTACTTTTGAACGCTAGCATACACATGAATAAAACTCAACCCATTTTCTCTTTCAATATATTTTTGAGTAAATAAGGTATCAAAACAAATCTGTATACTGTAAAATGCTTCAGATTTATTTATTTTTTTAAAAAAAAGCATACTTTCCATATTTTTTACAGGTTTTGAAACAGTTTCAGTTAAATTCATAGTTATTTTATTTTATTATTACAATGTTTTTTACATGCTCTACATTTGTAAACAATTATTTTATGCCTTAAAACTATAATAATTTTGTACAATTGATATTAATTATATTAAATACCCTTTTATAAATACTACTTACAAATAACTTTTATATTACTGTTTAACTGAAATTATTAGAATTTGTGTTATCTCTTAATTAATAAATGTATTGGAATAAAACGTTCGTACACGCACGGAATAATTCACTCTCAATAAATATCTTTCCTTATGAACAAAGAAAAAACATTCCTTCCCCCTACCGTTTTAAGATCTTGACCTCAAACGATGCAAAGCATGATAGAATCGTTCTAAAAATAATTTTCTCTTTTCTCGAAGAAAAAATGTGATCGGGGTGAGATCCAACCTTATCACATGTGAATACGAGTTAACCCCTTGGGGACGAGTGACACGTATACGTGCCGTAAAAAGGCTTAAGAATCCTTGTTTATCCCCACCAGTAAAATTTTACTGTACATTTTTTCTTATTTAAGCAGAGCATTTTCGCGATTCAATATGGCAAAATTTTTCGTTTTTAAAAACCGGTGACAAAACATTAAAAATTTCGTAAAAGGCTCTCGTCTTGAAGGGGTTAGGAGCTGTTTGCAGAGTAAAACTGATAAATATGCGGAATGAACTTGATTGCAGATCAGATGTATTGTATACTGCGAAATAGTCACATATTAAGCATCTGTAACAAATAATAATAACAACAATATTTTTTATATTTATTGTTATACAGTATTTCTCGTCTCAACGGTGTCCAAGGTTAATTCCAAAACCATTCATCATAGACAGATAATTCCAGTTACAAAAATGTTTAAAACAAGATTATATAAACTGCTCAAAAAAATTAGGGGGCAAGAAAAGAAGTTAAGTAAACCGTGTGAGACACCTATGTATTGGCATAAAATGGATAGTAATATTTAAAGCACTAGATAGCAATGGAGCACTGGATAGCTTAAAGCAATGGATAGTAATACTTAAAGTTATACTTTACGAAATACTTAAAAAAGGCGCAAAAAATATAACTAAACTTTAATTCTTTGAAAAGCGGAAAAAACATAAAAATATGGTTATATATAATAATAAAAAAGTATTGTTTCAATATGATGCAAGATTTTTAATATGGTGTGTGATCTCCTCGAACAACTAAAGCTGCTGACACCTGCTTTCCATGGATGCGATGGTTTTATTAATAAGGCTTTGATTAATACTCTTCCACTCCTCAAGAAGTGCAATCTCCAAGATTCAGATAGTAAAAGGAGGCCTTGGTCTCACAGAAATGTGCCGTCCGAACACATTCCAAACATGCTCGATTGTACTCATGTCAGGAGAGAACGCAGACCAATCTATACGCTGCATTGTTTCAGCATTGTAGTATTCTCCATAAGACAAGTTGATACGGTCTGGCATTATCATGTTGGAAAACAAAGGAATCTCCTATTGCTGCAGCATAATATAAGACGTGAGGTCTCAGTATCTCGTCCAGAGCTGCTAGAGCGTACCAACTTAATGCTGGAATCTGTCGTAAGCAAAAGGCGGGGTCAAGGCATATGCCATCTAGCGGCAGGGGTGCATAACTAGAGGTTGACGTGGGTTTAACGTCATATATGCGCAGATGTTTATTGTCTCCATATCTTTTGCGCATATTTTCTGAATTTTCTCTCAGTCATGACAAATTAATCAAGTCTACGAGGTTTATTGCAAAACATTTTTGTTATAGTTTGTTTCGATAAAGTTATGTACATTTAAAAAAAATAGTCACAATATCATTTTAATTTTATTTTGGGAGAAAAAGTACTAATTAGTACTCATAAGTACCATATCATGCTACGAAAAATATTGACTTTTACCCTAAAATTAAAATAATAATGAGACTTTTTTTAAATACACATATTTTTAATTAAAAAGATCTGTGTTTTTTAAAAAAGTCTCATTGTCATTTTAATTTTAGGGTAAAAGTTAATATTTTTCGTAGCATTATATGGTACTTATGACTACTAAGTTGGTACTTTTTCTCCCAAAATTAAAATGATATTGTGACTATTTTTTTAAATGTACATGACTTTACCGAAACAAACTATAGCAAAAATTTTTTGCTATAAACCTCGTAGACTTGATAAATCTGTCATGATTGAGAGAATAGCTTAAAATTTATGAATGAGTTTTTAATATGAACTCTCAAAATGACTTTGTCTGTTAAAAAAAAAAAAAAAAAAAAAAAAAAAAAAAAGAGTCTAAGCAACGATTTTAGGAAAATTATTGTCTAGAACGTTACATATTTAAACAAATAAATTAACAATATTTCTTTGTTTAACAAAACAATATTTAATACATACATTTAAAATTAAAGTTATTCCGAATATACGTATAATAAAATAGGTTTTTAAATTAAAAGAATGAAAAGTTTGCAAGTTAAATAATAAAACTCGGTACGACCAAGAAAACGTTGAATTTTTATCGTCTGAAATTGGTAAATAAAAAATGCAGCTTGTTGTAAATAAAAGTTGAATATTTTATTTAGTATTAAATTCTATACATTTCTAAATATTGATAAATATTATATTATCATATGAAATACTACGGTGTATATCATTTTGTATAATTTAGCTCATCAAAAAATTACTAAAATGTGACACTATTTCAAAATTCTGCATTTATATAATAAGTACTTACAAAATTTAATGAGTCATCTTTCATTACATTAAAAGCGTAATTAAAATCGAAAATATTTTAATCAGCGATATTTGTATCGCATAGTTAAATGATATTTCATCTTAGTATATTTTATGTTAATATTTAGTCGTACTACACTTATTTATTCTATATTTATTTACAATATTTCAAACCTAAAACTTATTCTACGAAATATTTTGAAGTAACATTTTATAGAAACAAAAAAGTTTTGTTGCCATTCACACAAAAGAAACTGCCATAATCCTCTACTTAATAATCCTCTAGTTATGCACCCCTGCCGCTAGATGGCATATGCCTTGACCCCGCCTTTAATCTTGCGGACAGCTCTTCCATAGGAGTTGGAACGCTTGAAATATATGCAGTTTTGATCTCGTCTGTAGATGATATGTAGTTGTAGGTCCTTACATCAGCTATGCTGATTCTACTCCATATCATCAAACCACCTTGTCTGTATTGTAACCTTTCATGAGCAAATGTGAAGTTTTTTCGAGTGCCTCTTTCTTTACATAGAAAGACTCATCGAGTGCCACACTCCAGACTGAACCAGGACTCGTCTTTAAACAGTACTTGGCTTCCGTTTCGATGTTCAGCAGCCCATCTTCTTCGGGCCGCAAGGTAGCTTTAGATCAATAGAAAGCAGATAATTGGCCAACGTGCATAGAGACCTCCCTGATGAAGCCTATTACGTACTGTTTGGCTGGACATCCTTTGTCCTGTTACGAAGACCATCTGTCTTTGCAGTTGCGTAGCATTGTCTGTTCTGTTTCGACGAACTGTTAACAGTATATCCGGTCATCAGTTTCTCAAGTGGTGCATGGCCGCCTGTCCTGCTTGACGTCTAACATTACTTGTATCTTGGAATCAGTTCCATAGCTTTATACCGACAGTTCTAATAACTCCAACATGTCCATGACACTTCTTTTTGTTTGCCTGGATTCAATTATGCGTGTAATGCGCAATACTATGGATTTTGAAAATAACGTTGTTGAGATATTTTCAAGTCAACCTTTCTCAAAGTATTAAAAAAATAATAATAATAATAATAATAATAATAATGGTAATAATAATAATGATAATAATAATAATGATGATAATAATAATAGTAATAATAAATAAGCTGAGAAATCGAATTTCAGATTTCAGGCAGTGAACGAGACGTTTCTGCAACATCCCGATTTCTGCCGTTGCGATCTTCTTCTGATTTTTGATGTCATGAACATTGATTTGTATTTGAAATTTCCTTCTCCTGTCAACTGATATTATTTAAATTAGGAATGATTTATCTTATGTTGATTATCAGTGTGAGTATTTGCGTAATTTCGTTAAAATCATGAGCTGCTGTAATTGTTTAGAGCAATATAGAAAAGGATTTAAATTGAAGTGCTACTTTAATTTTGATAAAGTGATAACTGTACACATCTTTTAAACTTTATAATTCTCTGATTTTTTACAGACGATTTCTTTTTCTTCTTGTTTGAATAAAATTATCAAGGCATTCTAATCAAATTATTCTTCAAACTTAATTTCAACTGATTTTTTCCATCTTTATTGTTTTTTCAGCTAATTTTTTTTTAATTAAACTGCGAAAAACTTCAATAAAAGAGAGAAAAATTTTATTAAAATAACTTTATGATAATCTTTTCTTTTACCAAAATAAGGATTTAAGCATTATTTTGAAAAAAAGGCACTGAATGAATTTAATCGCCAATGAATTTTAAACATTAATTAGATAAATTACCATAGCAATAGTTTTAATGAATTCAGTTTATATATATATATATATAAATTTGCGCTATGTTTAATAATGAATTTCAGATTTTTCTTTATTACTGTTTAAATTTAATTAAATTCTAATTTCATTTCCAAAATAGAAGTTTTTAAGAATTAACTTTTTCTCTTGTTTAAACATATATATGTATATATATATATGTCAGAACATTTCATTAAATATAAAATTTCTCTGATAAAAATGCATAGGATATCTTCTTAAAAAAAAAAAAAAAAAAAAAAAAAAAAAAAAAACAGTTTTATTAGTTACATACATAGATCTGAGGAACTTGAACTTATGTGTCATAGGCATATCACTGTAGCGAAAATTTTGCTAAAAATCTATCTTTTTGTACATTTATTTATTATAAGAGCCTGTGCAATATTTTTTTTTCTTTTACTAATGTATTTTTATGTTTGAATAACGTTTATAAGATTAATTATTAAAACATCATAAAAATGTTCGCGTGTCTACAGAAAAAATTAATATTGTCAGAGAAAACATTTTATCTAGAAAGAAAAGAGTTATAATACGAAACGAAAGAGAAAAATCGAAAGTAGTAAAAAGTTTTAAAAAGGATAGCGAATGATGTTAGACATTTTGAATAACTTATAGTTTCAGAAAGTGTTCTTTATCTTTAAATACCTGCTTTTCTGCTGAAAGCTTTTTCTGCGATCGACTCAAAAAACTTTCTGATTAATTGTGATAATATAACAAATCGTTTGAAGGTTGCTATATCTATCACAATATTCAGTTGAGAGAAAAATTGAAACATTAGTTAAAACTTAATTCATACATTGAAATGCAACTTGTCTGCACATACCTATTCTAGTGGAAATACCTGCAAACCAGAGTTTAGTGGCTGACTGGCAGGTTCAGCAGATCTGCTGATGATTTTCACCAAGATATGACATGGCAGATTAGCTGCATCTTAATTTGCCAATCGGAGTTTTATTTATTAGTGGAGTGTAAGCCATTAACTCGATGAATGTACTGATGTATGTCCTGTACAGCCGTTTCCGCATATGTAATAATCTGTTTACCTCTTCCAGATTATAAGTTTTTTGGGCATTACCAAATCTCAATCTATGCAATTGCATGTTCAAAAAACTTATTTTACAGACAATCTTCATAAATTAAATCATTAGCAGTAATATTAAAATTAGTATTAATTTGAGCATCTCGATGCATAAATTTAAACACGCAGCTGAAAATATTTACTTGGGAATTAATAGAAAACTAAAAATCGTTTTGAGAAAACTTTTTTATATACATTAACAACAACTTGAAAATCTTTCAAGAAATCAGTGGCATCAAAAGAAACATTATTCTTATAAATTATCTTCTAAATTTAAAAAATATATTGATTTCTGAGGTTTATAAGTATAAAGAAATCTTTATAATCATGGATAAATGGTAACAGAAATATTCTGTATTTTCATTTGGTGTTACATTATAATGACTGAGATAAAGGAATATTTATTTTATACTACAATGTGTATAATACTTGTTTTTAGTAAAAATATAAATTTTAATAAGAATATAGGGATAAAAATTGGGAGTGTATCATGTCATATTTAGCGAATCCAATTCGATAGAAGAAAAAGGAAATCCCATTATTGCTTTCCAATAGAAATTACTGGGGCAATATGGAATGAATAAAATAAAAAGGAAAAGAATGGAGAAAAAATATAAATTTTATAGCTCTATATCGTAGTAGTACAAAGTTAAATGAGAAAAAAATTAAAAGGCAATTAAAAGACAACAAAAATACTCTGAGAAGTATATTAGATACCCATACAAATATAATTTTTACAACCATGAAAAACCTACTCATTTTCACATCTTTATCAAATTGAGAAGAATAAAAAGAAGTTACTGCATAATTTGACCAGTAATCAAACTGTTTTGAATTTTTTATTCTTGTAATATACATTTTGAACATTAAACACTCCTTTCCATTTATATATTAAAAGAAATTATATATTTTATGACTGTTTTATATGATGAAAAATCTATTTTGAATTTCTTCATGTTATCATTACTTATAGATTGTGAACACCGCCATAATGGAGAAAAATTTGTATGTAAAATTTTATTTCACGCTTAAATATTAACCTCATAATGTTTTTTTTTTCATCATAGATATTCGTTATCACTAGTCTTAAGCATTTTTGAGACGTAAATAGCAATTTGAATGAAGTCTATGAAATTTTTTCATAAACAGATTTGTCAGTTTGGTCCTCTAATGTTCTTTATTACCCCCAAACAAATGCCTGTAGCCATGTATAAGGAATAAATATAGTGGTCATAATCTCCCCATTAGTGGTCTTAAGAGGACAAGGGACCTTTAAAATCATTTTTTTATATTTTTAAAATTGCGCTTTAAATATATTCAAGGGTACATTATATGCATTATAACATATATTTATCAAAAAAAAAATTTTTTTTGAAAAAAATAGGGAAACTTTTGTAATATTTTAGATTTTAACGAGAACTTTTCAAAATGTCCCATGCGCATTCCATATCAATGAAAATCTCCAATATTATTTATACAAGTTTATTTTACATATGTAAATAAAACTGTGCATGGAATTTCATATATCTGAATATAAAGCTAAGAAAAGAAAATATTTCTACGTTTTTCAGAAAATTTGAGCATTTTTTTTACCTATTTTTACAATAAATTATTTATAACTTTTACAATTATTTTTATTTTCAAAAAACCATGCACAGTTTTATGACATATATTGAGATGAATAACCATAAAAAATTTCAAAGCATTCAGAGAAAAAATAATGCGCATGGAGTAAAGTTCTCTTTAAAACTAAAATATTACAAAAATTTCAATATTTTTGTCAAAAAAATTTTTTTTACATTTTTTGTGATAAATATGTGCTATAATACGTACAATGTACCCTTCAATAATACTCAAAGTACAATTTTAAAAATATAAAAAAACAGGATTTTGAAGGTTCCTTGTCCCCTTAATTTCCCTGAACTTTTGTAATTATGATTTTTTGATGGCGGTAATTATAACCATTTTTTTAGCATAATAAAAGTAGAATCTATGAGGATAAAAAAATTTAAAGGGTATACTTAAAGGGTAAAGTTACTTCCTATATACTAAAAACACTATCTTTCCAAATAGAAAAAAAACAAAAAGTGAAAATGTATATAATGGTCATAATTAGACCCTCTTGACTCTGCAATAAATTTTACAGAGCTGTTGTATATTATTCCCACGGTCACTTTATATTTAAAAAATAATGCCATCGAAACAATGGGATTTCTTTCCAGTGATAGAAAAGGGTAACGTTACGTTATCCATTCATAATCTTTTTAAAATTATTTCAGTATATTTCACTCACATATAAAAAAAAATATGTGATGCACTTTATAAATTGTTGTATGATGAAATATGTATTTTTCATGCTGGAAGTAAAAAGATCCTTGTAATCATAAATTATTCATCGGTTATACCGAATACTTTACATGGTAAGGGAGACTGGGGCACATGTGACATCGCAATTTTTCTCTATTTATATAAATTTTTAATTGAAAAAATATACCAACGATGAAAGCAGCTATAGACATATGGTAAAATATTTTTGAACCTCTTTGACAGTTAGTTTATCCTTGGAAGCCAAAAAACTGTTTAAACATCTGAAAAGTTAAATCTCAGTTCCAACTTGCTAAACGACTAGCTTTATTTATTTATACTTGTTTTTTTTTTCTTTTCTTTTAGTGTTTTAGCATATACTATAAATGCTAATAAATGTTTTTTTTTTTTTTTTTTTTTTTTTTTTTTTTTTTTTTGTAAAAAAAGAAAAAAAAAACTTCTAAAATTGCGAAATGTTAAGGATTTGCCATTTTAACTCTAATGGCCATGTCAGACACTTGTGAACAGACAAGTTGGGGCAGATAAAAACAATTCATAAATGCCCCAAACGTCATTTTGTAGTTCTTTTATTTAGCATCGTGAGAAATAATGCACTGTAAAAAATAAATCAGTGATTTCACGATGAAACTACTGGCAGCAAAGTAGCCGAACTTTCCATGTACCGTTAGTAGATTTTCCGTTTTGGGAAATAAAAGAAAAGAAAACTCCGTTTGAAGAAACAGTAACTTTCTGTTACAAGGTTTAATTTTTAATGATAATAATTTAATATAATTTTTAAAATTAATGAATCGATTAATCGTCAAAGAATTCGAAAGCTCCGAGGGATTTTAAGTAGCTATATTATTTTACTTAATTAAATTAATTATTATTTTTGGTATAATTTCCCTCAAGCCGTCCTGAGGATTGAACTCGAGACCTCTTGATATCAGAACAAATCTTTACTGACTAAGCCAAAGCTGCTGATGCCGGATTGTACAAAGTATGTCTTTTATGAATTAGTGGGAAAATCAGTTGTGCTTTTTAAATGTTTCCTTTCAACTATCATTGTGCGCGCGCCAGCGCGCAACAATAATATGATTGAGCGATAATGCTTAAGCATAGGAAACCGCAAAAACACGGATTTTTAAATTTTTCTTTTTGCAATAACTAACTAAATACTTATCCAATTTTGATGATTTTTTTTTAAATGTTCGTCTGACCAAGAAGCACAACATAGCACAAAAATTATTTTTTTTTATGGCATACTGTAGGTGTACTGTAGAGTATTCTGAAAATCGGACAAAAATTTTGTGTCACAGCACTTTTCTCGAAAACTACTAAAGATAAAAACTTAATTTTTTTTTTAAACAAAAGACAAACTTTTTATCCCGGGGTAGTCATCGAGAAAACGTTATTTCGCTGGGCGGTTTTTCTGAAATTGCGTATTTTCCAAACTTGGTCATAAATGGGTATATCTAATGTTCTATTGCAGATAGAATGTTGCGGTAAAGTTTATTTTAAAGATTTTGTGATGCTAATTAATCCTGCAAAAATTCATAGCTTTACGTTAAACAGTTTTTTTACAAGATGAAATAAAAGAATAGCAGTCATCAATCTAAGGTACTTCTGATCATCGAAGAGAAAAACCAGTTACACCATTCGATTAAGCATAAAAAAATACAGAATGCTTTTTTTCTCTTATTTTTAACTTAATTTTTTAACGAATTATGAATTTTTTTGAAATTTTTGTCATGCTGATTTTTGTCATTTTTTAATGAATCATTTACTGAATAATTATGCACGGTGTCTAGCCCTGGTGGCTGTCAAATTTGATTTTTAATTTTAAATTAGGCAATTTTTTGCACCGTGCCAAATTTATATTTTATCCATTTTTTTCATTTATTTATATTTTGTTTTTAGCACAATGGCATTAATGGCAAAAATGCCTGGCATACCTGTCAAATATTGGGGCCCTGTACTTTAACAAAGTGCATTTACTATAAGTATATACCGTATTTATTCTAATAGAATGCGCCCTCTAATAGAGCGCGTCTTCTAATAAAGTGCGCACCTTGGTGCTGATTGGAAAAATAAATATACGGAAACGATATAGTAGATAAGTAGAAAACGATTACTTAAATGCATTATCGAGGATTCTCATCGATCAAAATAGAGATATTCTATCAAAGCTATGGAGTGGCGATGCAGCAAAAGTTTCAAATTTTGAACAATGTACCACTCCTGTAAACTATAGCGCCAAGGATATGCACGCTGTTAAAAATCTGCTGCATTTTGCTGCAACGCACTCCCCTGCTTGTATAGAAAACGGTTACTTGGCCGTGAAATGGCGCTTTCTCATTGGTTGGAATAGAGATATTATATACAAGTGGTGGAGGGCGTTGCAGCAAAATGCAGCAGATTTTTAACAGTGCACTGTTAAAAATTTGACCCATTTGTTGCAGAGTCACTCCACAGCTTTTATAGAATATCTCTTTATGGCCAATGGGAATGCTCCATAACACAGTAAAACAATCGTTTCCTATAAAAGCGGTGGAGTGATGCTGCACCAAATCGGTCAATTTTTTTAACTGTGTATAGTGTAAAAATTGGCTACACTGTTAAAAATTTTATCCATTTTCTGCATCGTCACTCCACCGCTTTTATAGAAAACGGTTGTTTTACAGTGTTATGGAGCATTCTCATTGGTCATAAAAGAGGTTTCTATAAAAACTGTGGAGTGACGCTGCAGAAAATGGGTCAAATTGTAAACAGTGTATAGTGTAGAAATTGGCTTCAACTGTTAAAAATTTGACCCATTTGCTGCATCGTCACTCCACCGCTTTTATAGAAAACGGTTATTTTACTGTGTTATGGAGCATTCTCATTGGTCATAAAAGAGGTATTCTATAAAAGCTGTGGAGTGACGATGCAGCAAATGGGTCCAATTTTTAACGGTGTACTTCAGTAATACTTAAAAAATGCGCTAAAATATTGTATTCCTTAAATATGCAGCGATGCTGATGAAATCTAAAGATAACAGTGACATCTGCGTTTTTTTCTAAAACTGCGCAACTTTTGCTAATCTAAACAATGTATTAGGAAATCCCGCAGATGTTGCTGCGATCGATACTTTAGATTTCAGTACCATCGTTGCACGTTTAACCTTTTGAGTTCTGATGGTAGAATTTTCTACTACATAATTTTAATTTCGAATTGTCACAACGGCACCAGAAAATTCGACCAGATTTATTTGAAGGTTTAATGCATTTTTTCGTGTATATCTTTAACATGTTTTTTTCTTTTAGAATTACTGATGCGAATGTCACATTTGGAATTTTGAAGAAATTTACACCAGAGCGCAAAGGGTTAAAGGATAAAAAATTTTATTGCTGTTTGCATACACTGTAAAAAATTTGACCCTTTTGCTGCATCCTCACTCCATCGCTTTTATAGAATATTTCTGTTTTGACCAATGAAAATTCTCATTCATTGCTATTATAGGGCACCTGATGGAATTCACCTTGGTAGTGGTACTTTCAAATATACGTTGCATCAAAGTCAACCCACTTTTTAGAATACCAGACGAAGAGTATCCAATGTCTGAATGTTCAAAAAGACTATCCTTTTTTGTATAAAAAAGAAATCTTTCATTAAAAGAAGGTAAGCAGTAAAAATGTAATACATTTAAAAAATACGGGATATATGGTTTATACTCTACTTTTACATGCTCATTATGGGGTGTAACTGTAACATGGGTATGGCTATGGGTATCCTAGCTGCCATTAATGGAGCTAACCAAGGTTCTGAGTGCAGTTACCTACATTTTTGCCTAAAAATGTAGTGATCTTCGTCTCAGCTGAGGGCAGTTTTGCTGTCTCAGAATTCCCGATGATGATAATTTTCTGTCAGTCTTCTTTGACTGATTACTGCACTGACTCTTTGATAGTGCTTATCTGAGGGAATTTCAAATATACGTTGCATCAAAGTCAACCCACTTTTTAGAATACCAGACGAAGAGTACCCAATGTCTGAATGTTCAAAAAGACTATCCTTTTCTTGTATAAAAAAGAAATATTTCATTAAAAGTAGGTAAGCTGTAAAAATGTAATACATTTAAAAAATACGTATTAAGAAAAAAAAAGAAGCATGGTTTTTGTATCAAACTTTACTGTTGCATAAAAAAAGTTCCTGTTTTTGGCAAAAATAATGGATATTTGAATGAAAAATCTATTCTTTGAAAGGATTTATTATTTTATTCACTTTAGTAAAAAACTGATTATTATTTTTTTTTTGAAAACCACCGTAGAATTTTGGTATAGAAAAACCTGTTTAAAAATTTTTTTAAATTTGTAACACCAGAGTATTAGAATATGTAGAATTTTTTAATTTCAATACAAATAAGATTTTGTTTTCTATATATAAAATACAAAACAAGTTGTGCAGTATCCCTATGGAATATGGAAAAATAGAAGGACTAGTGAAAAATGCTCCAAGGAGCAGTGCAAAAGCAGAATATGATTTTAATTGAGCATTAAAAAGTAATGGACAAGTTTATTTTTTGGAAAAAGTACACAAACATTTAAAAGTAATGAACAAGTTTATTTTATTGAAAAAATGCCCAAGCATTTAAAAGTGATGGACAAGACTTGAAACTGAGTCAAGAACTAGTAAATAATTTCCTCAAGACTTGAAAATGGCTGATCATGCTCTTATGTGACAAGCATATTCAACGTCCTTTTTTTTATCCCTGTCTATCTTAGTATTGACACGTTATCAGAATATAAAATTGTGCTCTATAAAAGCTGAACTTTCAGAGCAAGTTTTTGATGAAGTAGCTAAATTGACCACATGCTGCTCCTTAACAATTTACTTGTGAAGTAGTAACTCTTATGGCAATTTTATTATGTCCAAGTACATAAAAAAATGGAAAAGCAGTTGCTCTTTGGTTGTACACGTTACGTGCTTATCAGGTATTCTAACTTTATTAAAATCAAAATTTGCTTGAAATATACAGTGCTTTTGATAAACTTATCGATTACTTATGAAAATATAAAAATTTTAGCACTATTTTATCTTTTGCTAATAAAAATCCGCTTAAAAATTTTTAGAAAAAAGATTGGATAGAAAAACTGTTTTTTAATGATAAGATTGCGTGCAAAAAATGGTTGTGATAAGAGTAAATACAGTGCAAAGCAGTAATATCAAGGCTTTGTTAAAGAGGGGCCAGGATGTGTTTAATATAGATACTGTATCTAATACTTGTTGTGAAAACTGAGTTTTTCTAAAGCACAGTGTTAGATTCTGCCAACATGCCTATACTAAGATAGACAGGGATAAAAAAGGACGTTGAATATGCTTGTCACATAAGAGCATGATCAGCCATTTTCAAGTCTTGAGGAAATTATTTACTAGTTCTTGACTCAGTTTCAAGTCTTGTCCATCACTTTTAAATGCTTGGGCATTTTTTCAATAAAATAAACTTGTTCATTACTTTTAAATGTTTGTGTACTTTTTCCAAAAAATAAACTTGTCCATTACTTTTTAATGCTCAATTAAAATCATATTCTGCTTTTGCACTGCTCCTTGGAGCATTTTTCACTAGTATTCGTTAGAATATTTGTAAACGGTTTATTTCATTTTATTTTAGCCTGATGCGTAATACTTATTATTTTTTTAAATCAATTTTAAATTTTTAGCTAGTTTAAATTAAAACAAAAAATCACTGTTTAAAATCGCTGTTTTTTTTTGTTTTTTTTTATGAATGAATGAATGAAAAAAAAATATTCATTTTTTACAAAAATAATGTTATAGACAATTTTTTTAAATTGCCGTACACTGTTTATTTACTTATTTTTTTTGCTAATTAGTTAAAAGATTTTTTAATAAGAAATGAGAGAAAAATAAACAGAAAATATATAATTTAAAAGGGTTTTTCTCTTTCATTATTTCATGGCGCCAGTGGGATTCGAGTTCACAATCTGCGCTCGCAGGAGATTAGTGGTGTGGTGCCTTGACCACTCGGTCACAGAGACCCTCACATAACGGAGTGTCTCCGTTTTTTGTTTCTATTTTCATCTGTATCGTTATTTTCGGGAAATATGGTGGAGTTGTCTGATTTTTAACGGAAAATGTCCTTTTGTTACGGAAAGGGACATTTTGTGAGGAATTCAGGAAAAAATAATCGTGAATTTCAGATTTTTTATAACATTGTGTCAGTTTCAATATCTATAGTTTTTCCACAGTAGAAGGCATTTTGTCACAGAAAATTTAATTTTTATACAAACTTTCACAAAAACATGTGTTAACAAGGGCATAAAGAGGAACAATTAAATTTACGTTCAATTGTTATTAAAGTAAATTTAATGTTTTTTAAAAATGCAATAATGTTATGCAATATTTTGCAAAAAGGTTTACTACAATATTTTTATGCATATGGTATACAAAAACCATTATGCTAAAAAACTTTTTATTTATTCTGTTTCATTTTTTTAAACTTGCAATAATGGCTTACTTTCATCTCTAAAATAGCTATTATATAATGCTATGTATGGAGATAGATCTGGAGATCTGGATAGATATAAATTAATAACTTAAGAAAATAACATTTTTAATATGATAACTACCATAAATTCCCGACTGTAAGCAGCACGCCCCACACCCCCTCTTTCAAAAGCAAGAGAATATATATTTGAGAGAGAGCCTATAATCAAGATTTAAAAAAGAAAAAAAAAACAATCATTAAATGCCTTTCTTTATCGGTAATTTAGAAGTAAATAACGCAAATACAGGGTTGATAATCATTCGTATTTTAGCAGATTTCTAATAATTTATATATAACTAGCAGGCTATGCCCGCTTCGCTGGTCCATATTTCCAAACGAAGCTTGACTCAAAAAAAAAAAAAAAAAAAAAAAAAAAAAAAAAAAAAATGGTGATTTAAAAATTTTATTTTAAAGCAGTATAGACCACCCTGGAATGTTCTTCCGTATTGCTGAAAATCATGCCAACGCCATTGCAATATTGTACTATTGTAAGTCTTGGCGAAAATTTGGGCAATTAAGCACCATCTCTTTTATTTTATCATTTATAGTAGAGTTTCGTATGAACATGAGACCGTTATGACAACAGGTATCAAAATGTTCTCGAGTCATCACACTATTACATTAGAGGGCATTGCAATGATTAGTGAGATTGATTATCAAACTCTATTAACTTTCGGATTGTATATTATCATTTCTTAGTTCTTAAAATCCCGACATCTGAACTTGCACTATGTGTAGTTCTGGTAGCCTACATACAATGTCATTTCAAGTTACATTTTTTAATAAACGTCCTCTTCTAGTAGGTCTACTGTAGTTTCCTATCTACCTTAATCTGTTCCAGCAAGAATACATAGAGTAAAAAATGTAAAGAATCATTGACAGATAAAGAAAAGTTTTTGTTTGTTTGTATTTATGACGGCCATTTATCTACACGTGGAATATAGGCCCTAAGGAAAGGATGCCCTCCGTGGGGGTGGCAGACGAAGAAGGGTGTTTCACTTATATATTTAGTAGAACAATGAAGCATAAAAAGTATGTTTTAAAGCTGTATTATTTGAATAACATTAAAATTACATCAGTTTCACTGCCTCTTCCTTTTATAAAACAGTTGCTAACATGTAGCCGTTAAATCAGAATAATTTTGATGACTAAATTTTGTAGAAAAATAAGTCTTTAGTTTGCATCTAATAAAATCTTTCTACCTTCTGTAATCGATTCCATTATGATTTTTAGTGTCAAACATTAGAAGTGCTAGAAACGATATTGTTACAAATGTACCAGACTTATTTCATGTTTGTCCTCAAATAAATGTGAAATTTACGATCATCCATTATTGGCATTTAATGTTATAGCTTGACGATAGTTTTTTGTTCGACTACTTGATTATTCTGTCGATCAATTTCACCAAATTATACAAATAGACATAATTTTTATTTTAAATAACCAAAGAATCAATAAATTACTAAAATGTTAATAGAAATACAAATAAACATCGAATTAAAATTGGTTGATGAAGTAACAATTACGTATAATAAATTTAATGTCAAATGGTCGATGGGATTATCAAGTATTACCAAATTATATAAACAAATTGTATAAACAATAATATTGCCAATAATATGTAGGGCAGGTGTCATCTAAGGATCCCGTTGGCGCGATTGCAGCAAATGCCTCACATGGTAATCCGGTAATAGTTGATTATTTTTGAGTAAATTATTTCATTATTTTTCTTTTCTCTTTTAAAATTATATAAATTGTTTTGTTCCATAATTATGTATTGACTTAGTTTATTATTATTATTTCCTTTTTAAAATAATAGAAAATAAATAAGAGTAATATAAATGTAATTGGTATTTGAAAACGCAGTGTTCTCCAAATTGGCATCATAAAAAAAAAAATCACGCCAAGGTGATGCGTGTATAAAAGTGGAAAACTGTTTGCAATAATATAAACAAAAAAAAACGTAAACAAATAATTAAAAATTCGCCATTTCGATAGTTTTTTAAAATAACATCAAGGTTAATTCTCCAGTCGGGCAGCAATAGTAAATTTTCTTTTCTTCATCTGTTTCATAATAAAAAAACATAAATTTAATAACTTCTAATTAAATAATCTAATTTTCTGTAATCGGATTTATGATCTAAAAGATCGATAATTATATGATCGATAATTTTTGACTAATTTGGCAGAAAAATCGTTTTCGAATACCAGTTTCATATATATATTTAAATTATTTTCTATTATTTAAAAAATAATAACAATTAGTATTTAAATAATAAGTATAGAACAAAACAGTTTACACAATTTTAAAGAAGAGAAAGGAAATAAAAAAACATTTTATTAATAATTAAATACAGTGGTGGTCATAATTATAAGGACAAGGCAAAAATTGCCATATCTTTGTTATATTGGGCAGGAGACTTATGCAAATTTAATGATTGGAAGCCAATGAAAAATGAAGATTATTTTTGTATGTTTTTATGGAAATATTTGGTAAATTCATATTAATAAAATGTTTTAAATATTTAAACCGCCTTTGATTTTGGACAAAATTATAAGAACAACTGTATTTGTGTGTTCTAAAAAGTAAAATTTGCATGTTTTTTGTTCTGCACACGGAACGTACAGACGATATAAATGCGTAGTAAGCGTTTGAGATCGTATTATTCTGTTTTTCAATCCTGCCGCAAGTTGCAAAGCTTTTGGAGATTCAGAAAGGAAAAATGGATGCATTTCAAAATTCAGGACTTTCTGTATGCTAAACTGCTACAGAGTTCAATACATCAAGAACGGTTATTTACAATTATCTTTAAAATACCGGTAAATATGGACGGCAAAGATATACAAGCAGGCTATCTTCTGTTTCTGTATGGGGGAAAAGAATAATAATAAGGCGAGCTTGTACCAAAAAACGGACAAAAACATAAACTGAACTTAGAATGTTAGTGTTCGAACTGTTCGACGTGTTTTACAAAAAGAATGAAAAAGGTTTGCAATAGTAAACACGCGTCAAGACCGCATCTTACAAAAGTTCATGAGAGACTGAGGATGGAGTTTACCAAAAACTGCAATATTATGGGATAAAAAGTGGGTTTCTGTATTTTCCGATGAGAAAAAGATTAATTTGGATAGACTAGATTGTTTTTGCAACTTCTAGTACGATCTCCGTAGAGAAAAAATGATTTTCTCAAAGCTTGTATTTGGAAGTGATTCAGTAACGGTCTGGGGAGGTGTCACAACTGGCAGATGTACTCCAAGATATTTTGTGCAGGGTAGGAGGAATTCTGAGAGTTACATTGATGTATTGGGCGATAATCTTTTACCAGAAGCATCGTTAATAGCGATTTAAGGCTATTTTTTCCAGCAGGACAATGCCTCGGCTCATGTTTTCCAAACTTCAAACTCATGGTATAATGCCAATTCCGTGAAACTATTTGAGTTGCTGGCCAGACGTCCTGTTCTGAATCCAATGGAAAAATCTGTGGAGTATTCTGGCACACAAAGTATCCAAAAATGGCATATAATCTCAAAACAAGCAAGAACTCATGTCTTCCATCGAAAAAGATCACTGAAAATCTTCCAAGAACGTTCATAAGGAATTGCCAAACTCCATGACGTCAAGACTGATAAAAGTGATTGAGAAGAAGCGGGAAAATTATTAATTACTAGTGTGTTTCAGGCAAAAACATTCATTGTCCTTATAATTTTGTCCATTTTTTTTACAATGACATATTTTGTTACTTGTGACAAAAGATTCATATTTTGCATTTTCTAATGTTTTGCATTCTACAATGATTTCTAGCATAGAAAAGCATTTAGTGTATAAATTTCAGTTTATTTAGCTCAGAAATAAATTTTTTCTGCTCAACTTTCAATTGTTCTTATAATTCTGACCACCACTGTAACAATAGTCGGGTTGCCATGCCAGGCAAAATAACATTAATTTAGTGTCCATTAGGTTACATCGGTGTGTATATGATATCTGTGCAAACAAAACTTCCGATAATATAATAAATGACGTCATATTTATTTTCCTTTGAATTTTTTTTATTTTAATTTTTCACGTGGATACTGTTCAACTAAAAATTAATTGCCGAGGAGAAATTATTTTCCATATTTTGATTTTTTTTGGCAACGGGAAAAATTTATCGGAAAAATTTTAATTGATTCTGTATGAAAAATAATGAAATTTTGAATTATTAAGGAAAATATTTGAATAAATTAAAAATTAGCCTATGTTCACCGGAAATAATGTAGCTTTCCAACGGTGAAAGAATTTTTCAAAACCGTCAAGTAGTTTCGGAGCCTATTCAATTCAAACAAACAAACAAACAATCAATCAAATCTTTCCTCTTTATAATATTAGTATAGATTATTTTCTCCTTAACATCTTCCAGAAACCAAAATCCATAAATAAAATTTAAAAGCTTTAAGTTTTTTGTCAGTTTTTCTCTTAAATTTTTAGTTTATTGTAACAATAAATGAGTCATCTAATCTTTTCTCCACTTTTTCAATCTACTTATTTTCATGTTATAATCTTGTGTTTAAACGTATCACCTTGAAACGTAAAACAATTATGTGAAATCAACTCATAAGTCATAATATAACTAATTATTATGAAGGCAAATGAATAACAGAATAAAAAGCGTGCCAAAATATATCTTTTCCTTGTTTTCAGATGTTTTCCACTTGTGTTCACAATTTCTCCGCAAGTGGGGTACGTGTCAATATTTTTTTATGAATTAATACAACTATAAAAATCTATAACGGTAATTAAAAACATACCTAAAAGAAAGTTCGGCCCCAGTCTCCCCTACTTTTTTTATCCTTCCGACTACTTTATGTGTGCAATGTAAAACAAGTTGAAAATTCCATGTGAAGCTTAGTAAATGAGGTGCATTCATACGATAACGAAGTTTTAAAAGTATTCAAATCTTGCTGATAATCTTTGTGTTCCTGTAAATATGCAGGAAGAGACTTTTACAACACCTCAGCAACGTATATCTTGTTCATAAAATGTGAAGTAGTTTAATATAATTAAAACACGCCCCAAACAATGTTTCCCCGTATAGTATTATGTAGTGGAATACTTTTGTGTGGCCCTGTAATTTAATAATAAATATTCTTTGCATCACAGATTGTTCAAAATGTATATTTTAGTATATACTTCATAGATTCATGTAGATTCTATTATGTTCGAATGAGTGTAATACCATTAAAATGCATTTGAAACTTTTTCCCCATTGACCGTAATGTAACGTAATGCTTTTGATTGTTCCTGTAATTGATCTATGCATCCGATTTTCCTAAAATTTGAAATGACTAGACAAAATTATTTAATAATTATGTATTTTAAATTTCAAATGATTGCAATGCATTTGAAACTTTTTCCACCGTTGTCCGTAATGTAACGGAATCCTTTTGATTGTCCCTGTAATTGATCTATCCATCCGATTTTCATAAAATTTGAAATGACTCGACAAAATTATGTAATAATTATTTATTTTAAATTTCAAACGATTCGGTTGGGTAGTTTTTGCGTTGTTATATGCGGACGGACAGACAGGCGGACAGCGCGACAACAATAGGTGCTACGTATTTACATAATTACGAACGCACCTAAAAACATATCTAAAAGAAAGTTCTGCCCCAGTTTCCCCTACTTGTTTTTTATCCTTTCGATTACTTTAGATTTACAATGTAAAACAAGATGGAAATTGCACGTGAAGCGTAGTAAATGAGGTACGTTCGTACGATAATGAAGTTTTAAAAATATCACTCTCATATATCAATCTCATAAAATGTTAAATAGTTAATTACAATTAAAATGCGCACCAAACAATGTTCTCTCTATACTCATTATCTAATGGAATACTTTTGTGTGGCCTTGTAAATCAATAACAAATGTTCCTTGCACAACATATTATGCAAAATCTATATTATAATATGCACTTTATGATGCATATCAATATTATTGTGTTCGAATGAGTATAATATTATTAAAATGCATTTGAAACTTTTTTCCCCATTGACTGTAGTGTAACGGAGTACTTTTGAATGTCCCTGTATTTGATCTATGCATCCTATTTTCAAAAAATAATGAAATGACAAAATTATGTAATAAGTATGTAATTTCAAACGATTAAAATGCATTTGCAACATTCCCCCCCCCCCCCCCATTGAGCGTAATCTAACGGAATATTTTTGATCGTCCCTGTAATTGATCTATCGTATTGCACTGGCTTCCCGTTTACCAGCACAACCTCGTTCTTGTTTTCTTTCTTTTTTACAATGTAGGATAGGATTTTTTTAATTAATAAAAAAAAAATTAAATATATATTTTTAAGTTTCCATTCGATTTTCATAAAAATTGAAATGACGTGAAAGAATTTCGCAACGGTTGTGCATATTAAATATCAAACCATTCTTTTTGGTTCTGTTGTTATATGTGAACAGACGGGCAGAGCAGACGAAGACAATAGGTGCAACAGCCCGCCCCACTTAATCGGGTAACGGATAATCGAATATCCCGCTTATTCGAATAGAACTTTCCGGAACCAAATTTATCGCCTTTGGTTCTATGTTATTTTTACCCGCTTAAACTGAATACTTTTCGTGAACCTCCCCACATATTCGAATAACATCTGGGTGTCCAATGTTTGAAAACAGGCGCAAAAAACGCGTTTTAGCTTGAATTTTCCCTCACATTTTGTCATTTCCGACTAATTTACACTGAAAACAAATTTTCAGTTGTTCCTGCAATGATTTCGACCGGCAGATGTGTAATGGACAGGTCAAATGATCTCCCCTCCTTTTTCTGCAAATAGGAGAAATAAATTGGACAAAGTGGATTGTTTTTGCATCTTATAAGTTTAGCAGCGTTTTTATTAGAAAAAAAAGGTGTTGCTACGTATTCGAAATGAAAAATTCAAAGCTTTCTGATAAACTACAGTTTGGGAAGCGTAGAAATATTACATTACATTTAGAAATATTACATTAGAAATATTACATTTCTATGATTGCCTGTTTAATAAAATACCCGCTTAATCGAATATTATTTCTGGAACCATCAATATTCCTTTAAACGGGGACTATTGTAAGTATTTATGTAATAACGAACGCACATAAAAATGTAAAATTTACGAAATGCTGTTTAATGGATGTTGAGAATTTTCAGATTTCTTCTTTCCTGATTTAACAAGTAAATAGCAAAGCTCACTTGTCTTAATTTTGAATGCCAATATTTTCGGAATAATTTTTGTAATATAATTGTAGTAATAGTAGAGTTTTTTAAATCAAATATAACAAAATTCACCATAAAAAATAATGGTATTCAAAAGTGTGAATTTTACATGCTCTAAAATAATCAACTTCATTAAAAGAGTTATTGCATAAAAAAGAAAAAAAAAATTCTTGTACAACACATGAATTTGTTGTACAAGAATTATAATTTATAAATCAAATTTATAAACATATATTAGAAATTTCTTCTAATCTAACTGATTTGAATGCATTGGATTTTTCTTCATTAATTTTTTCATATGAGGGATTTATTTTTTACGATTCTTTAGATTTCAAACTGAATTAATGAAAACAAGTTTTGCAGCACAATTATTTATCGGAAGAAAATGTATAGTCTCTGTTTTCTATTTACATATTTTTCATTAAGAACACCTTTGAACAAATATATTCATAATATTTAATAGATTATTACATTGAATGAAATGCATTTTATTTCAAGCAAATGAAGAATATGGTACTGCTAAATGATAAAGAAATTATTAAATACAAAGAGAAATAAATTAATGTGCAAAATATGTTTATCTTGAATCGTTCAATAGAAACATTTGTTTTTATTCCAGTTTAGTAAAATAATTAACTTATTCTGATTAATATTCTGGTTAATGCAATGGATTTCGTCAATAACTGGAGGAAAAAAGATTTAATTTTGCCGCAAAATTAATTACCTTTGTTTATGAAAAGTTCCTTTGTATATTTTGAATACCAAACTGTAAAGTAATGAATATTTAATAAAGAAAGAACGTTTAATTCTCATAAATGTTTCAATTTATTAATATAAAAATGTAATTTTTTTATTTTGCAAAAATTTAATAAAGTATGCTAATTCAAAATCTTATTTAATTTTCATATTTTTTAGTTATTATAGCTGCAGCTTATAGAGAGAAACTAGGATTTATCATATATAATTTACGATTTATTATATTTATATATGGTGTATTTTTAATTAAACACAAGTGAAGGCAGTAGACAAAAAAAAGGTTAAAAAATTTAAAATATTGAACACTTGAGCATATTTTATCATCTGTTTAAAGCCCTTTAAGGTTACACAAATATTTAAAACTGCTCTGTTTGAATATTTTTATCTGTAACTCATCACTAAAATATGCTACCATCTAATTGGGTAATACATTTTTTTTTCGTTCCTAATGAAACTCTTTCTTTAGCATTCAAAACACGTTAAATAATCATCAGTGTTAAAATATATAAAATTAACATTAAAATAAGACAAATTATTTAAAGTACACCCAAAATTTCGGATTTTATTCACGAAGTCGTATTCAAGGGTTTTGATCTTCATTTGAAAACGCACAGTGAACACAATACAAAGCTTGAAAAACTTCATATAGTGTCCACAGTGAGCTCCCTATGGAAGGTCAAAGCCCCTGAAGATAATCTTAATGACAAAACATGGGTGTAATTTAAATATATATATGTGAATTATCTCCCATTAACCAAGCACAGAAACCAGTAGGATGAAAAATGTCCCAGCCGGGGATCGAGCCCGGAAGCTCTGTTTACTCGATTAGGAAATAGAGAAGCTTCCAGCCTGCTGTTTGGTTGGTTTCTTTTATGCAATTTTTCTTAGCGACATTATGAAAACGGAAACGGGACTGACTTCAAAATATACAACTGAAAATGTTATGTTAAAAATAAAATAAATTGCAAATTTACTAAATGGTGTATACGGAATGTTGTAAAATTAAAAACTCAACACGTATCAACATTGTAGTTGTCTTTTGAAATGTTGATTATTAATATTTAGATTTAAAGTTTTCTTATTTTATAACTTTGAAATAGTCAGTTTTCACCATTTGATTACCTTGTTATTAATTTTATTTTCACAGTAACGTTTTTCAGGAAGTCCAGCTTATTTATTTATATAGTATATGAAAAACATTCTTTTTTTATATATAAAATGCTAGAATTAAAAGACAAATTATATGTAAGAATTTATATATTTCTTAAAACATATATACATTTAAAACAATTATATCATTATGCATTACTACTGGCGTCATTAGAAATCGTATTTTCCAAAGACCTTAAACAGCAGAAAAGACGAAAGAGAAACTAACCAATCAGGCAGCCGGAAACTTCTCTGTGGTCCCTAATCGAGTAAACAAAGTTAAAATGCAGCCCGAAACCCTTGGAATAGCGATACAGTTGCTTAATGATTTAAGCTATGAGAATGATGCCCAGCTTGGCGTTTTACACATCCATACGTTTGTAAGGCTTCACTTCAGCACAGGATCGAAGTCTTCATGAGCACACAATCTTGAGGTATAACACGAGATGCAAACAAACCCAGCATAGATGAGCACATGTAAAATTATAATTTAATTTTTCAATTACTTTTCATTAATTTTACTGAAAATTAATTGAAAAATTAAATCAAAATTGTGTGTATATACGTATATTTATTTTGATAATTCTTTTAGGTATTGGTACGTTGATAAGTATGTCGTGTGTTTAATATATTAAATTTTATAGCATGTATTAAAATTTTTATTGTAAACTTTATTTGTTATTAATTTGATATCTATCACTGTTATGTCGGTATTAGTCATCATAAAATATTCTTGCTTTAGAATAAAAAAATTAATATTTAAGCTTTAAAAGAAGAGGACGCATAGAGTACTCTCTTACTTCCATGTCTTTATGTTACTACAAAAAATGCATGCTTATTAATTTGAATTAATATTTAAAAAAACAATTCGATGCTTATATTAATATGTACTACTACAAGACATTGCATTAAAGAAGTATATGATTAAATGTAGTTATAGGCTTAAAAAAATCGATGACATGTACAGCGAGCCCACAAGAAGAAATCTCTTACAGTATTGTATTTGAGTAATAATTGTTGAACGTGCGTTTTCAAATTCAGTATGCGCCTTTAAATTTAACTTTTCTTTTAGGGGGGGGGGGGCATTTTACGCGTTACATATAAATTTTATACCCCATATACAGGGCTTCACAAGAGAATTTACGCACCATTCTCTAGCGGAAATTCTTGAAGGAGAATTTTGAACTAAAGTATATATGTATATCTTAGCTGAACTAAATTTTGGCATGCATATATTTAATAGATGCAAATCTATATATCATATAGGCTGCGAAAAGCATTCACATAATGTCTTGATTGTAGATGGAAACAACCGAAATTGTGCTTTCAAGTGTTTATGTGTTTCCATATGGTTGAATTAGATATAATATTTCTACTTATTAAAACGATGCAGTTTTCTTACATTATTCTTAATGTGTTGCAAAATGTTTCATAATCTAAGCTTGTCAAAATATTTTTTTCCCTTCCTGTTACAACTGGTGCTACATTTCTCGTATTTTATAATTTAGTAAATAACACTGAAATAAAAATTAAAACATGTGGCGGAATGCAATTTTCACCTTGTTTTTAACACAAAACGTATAATATGAACTTTAGAATGTTCAGTTCAGGTTTACTTAAAAAGCGATTAAAATAATCAAAGAGAGATGTTAACCGATAATTATATTTAATAATATCTTAGTACTTTCAAGGCTTGATTTGGCTCTTTCTCAGATTATATTTATGTTTGTTTATACAAATAAATGATTTCATTTTCAAAATAAGCAAGTAAATAGTTATTACAATCAGGAGTGAGGGTAGTATTTTGGATTAAACCTAATGAGAGGAGATATACAGTGTGTCCAATCTCAACGGTAGCCAATGGGTAATTTCTAAGCCGTTAGTTACATATGGTTGTAGTTGCAAATATGTTTTGAAACGGGTAAATAATTATTTTTTAAGCTATGTTAAACAAAAATTTCATTAAAAAATTACGAAAATTAATTTTTATACGGTGCCTAGTAAAACCTTTCCTTCACTCTTACAAACAATACAAAAAAGTTCCCATTCATCTAAAATAAAAATTGACCGAGTTATGAAACTTTGAATTTTATGACTTATACCACTTTTCTGTAACTGAAAACGGATGAGTTTGACTAAGCTTTGAGGGAATATACAGTAAGTGCTTAAAGTATTATAAAGGGTGTCCATTTCTAAAGTTGTCTAATGGCTAATTCCTAAACTATTTGTCACAGACATATAGTTCCAGTTACAAAAATGTATAAATGAGATAAAGAAATATTTTTAAAGCGATTTAACTGAAGGTGCTGCCACCGCATAAGTTTTACAACAGTGTTAATTTTTATCAATTAACTTCTAGATTGGTTAAAACAATTGAAGACGTGAGTTTCAAAATTCTCTTTATTAAGAAAATTAAATTTTGGGAAATCGCGAAAAACCTTTAAATGTGTCCATAGGTTTTCATAATAAATTTAGAGATTGCATTGTTACATTTGTGAATATTGGTATAGACTGATAGATAAACAAATCAGATAATGCAAGTTTTTAAATTCACATCCTCAATTGTACTTTTATATGTTTTATTTTGTAAGGAAATGAAGCTGTTTCTTTTCATGATTTTATTTTAAAAAGGTGTGTTATTTTGATATTTGTATTTTACTTATAACATTTTTGTGTATATTTTCCTAGATTAAAATTTGTATCGAAAATTTAACTCACTTCCAAATATCCGATCGAGGTTCAATTCGCATACTTATTTATATCATTTTTTTCGCAATTCAATGCTGGATTGTTTTTGTTTTTATATTGTCCAAAATATCCAATTCAGTTGGCGTTTTCTGAGGCCTCAACTTCAGCACATCATCGTTATTTTCATTATTTTCTCTCATTTCTATAAACATATTTTTAAAGTTCTTCTAAGGGAATATCGTCTTCGTCTTCCGTACTTGCCAAATTTTCATTCTTGACAACGAATCCAGCTTTTGCAAAACTGTTGTATATAGTACGATCTGTGACCTCTGCTTTCGAAGTTTCGCGTCATTCTCTTGCGATAGTGCACTTTGAAGCTTTTGATCACTCCTCGATCTATTGGTGTCAATTTTGATGTAGTGTTAGGTGGTAAGTAAAAAACTGTAACATTTTTCAGTTTTGGATTGATTGCCATTGGATGGGCGTGGCAATTATCAAAAACGATAGGTATTTGGAGACTTTTCTGCAATCATATGTTTGTCGAACTTTTTAATTCATTTTTCACAAATTTTTGACGTTATTCAAGACTTTTTGCTAAAGTCTTAATCAACCTCCCGCGATTTTTCACCTTTTAAACTTCTTGAATTTTTACTTCCTCCGAAAACTAATGGTTTCAATTTCTGATCTCTAGTCATATTCGCACCTGACATGAGAGTTATTCTTGCTTTACTTTTTTTGCATCCAAAGCATTTTTCCTTTTTAAATATTAATGTCTGATGAGCCAAACATTGAAAAAAATAAAGCAATCTCATCCGCATTAAAGATGTTTTCTGACTTATAGTCTTTTAAAATTTTACTCAGCGTTATTATTATACATTTTTAACTATCATTACATGAACGTCTTTATTTTCGCCTGATATTATTTCTGCTGCAATTCCGTGTCTCCTCTTAAATATTTTAAGCCCCCTCTGATTCCTCGAATTTCGTCGTATCCCAGTGCTTTCGAAAATTCAGAAGCTTTGTCAATTATGAAAGGTCCAGAGATCGGAACATTTTTATCTCACACTATGTGTGTATTCACTTTAAAACTGCCTCATCCACTTCTTTATAGATACAAGTTTTTAAACTTTCTGAGCAAGAATTTGATAAATCATAATTTTGCAACTTATCACGATTTACGGTTGATTATTATGGTTAATAAGCTATTTGGAGGAATGCCAAATTTGAGAGCAATATCCTTTTACTCCACTCCTTTATACACCCGATCAACTTTTTTTTTTTTTTTTTTTTTTTTTTTTTTTTTTTTTTTTTATATATATACTTAACCATTTTAGCTTTGACATTTACAAGCTTTTAGAACCGAAGTTAATACCATGACAAATCAAAAATCTAGAATACAGGCGACTCTAATTGAAGTATACGGGACTGCTCCACTAAAGGTGAAAAGGGGATAATGAAAGCCTACATTTCCTGCATAAATGCACAACGATTTTACTGCAATCGGTAAGTTAGGCACTTGATAAAACCAATTCAAGGTCACTGATCATCATAAAATGAGCTAAAAGAAAGAATAATTTGAAAACGTTCGGAAAAAGTTTGAGAAATAAGGAGGGGAAAAAAGGTCACAAGAAAAAGTTCGTTAAATAGAGAATTCAGTTCGCTATTTGGAGGTTCTTTTACAAAGAAATTCGCAAGATGTACTTGGTTCCAAGAAAAAAATCGCAAAATAGAGAAATTCGCAAAATAGAGATTCGTAAAATAGAGGTTAGACTGTATTAGCACTTCTATTTGATTATTTTAATATTTTAACTAAAACTGAACCTTTTAAAGTTCATTTTAGATAGCCTGTGTTCCTGAAATGTTTTTGAACATTCCCCTACTCTTATTCAAATACACCATTAATCATAAAAGTATTATAATCGCCATCTTATAACTCTCTTCATAATTAGTTAGACATCTTTAAAAATATTTTCTCTAAAGCAAAGTTTGAAACATTTTCTAAATTCTTTTTCTATAAACATTACTGAAAGCAAACATTGTAAAGTTTTCATCGATTTTACTTCATATTTTAGTATGCCTGAAAAGACATAAACTGCACCTTTCTAAAAATTTTAAGCACTAATTAAATTAACAAATCTTTGATTTTATAATAGCTATTCACATGAAAAGATTGTGTAGTCGGAACGAATTACATATAATGTTCCGTAAAGCTGATAACGAAATTATCTTTGCTTCTGGCTATATGTTGAAATAGAGAAACAAAAAATTAAAGTTACGATGAGCCCAACTTAAACTAGTTTATTTAACTTTATAGAAAAGATAGTCTACAATGGGCTGTTGCTTTCATTAGTGTGTTAATTTAAGCATGAGATATTTAAATAATTTAAATAAGTCAAAGCAAAACGGTAAGAAAATAATAATAAATAAACACTTAATCTCCTAATTGATATTGCTTTGGAAATCTAGATATATTTTTTATTCGTTAAAGAAGAACTCTAAAGACGCACGCATAATTACAAATGAAATTTATTTGATAAAACATGCCTTTCATAGAAATAACTACTTCAGAGAAGAAAATTTATTATACACTGTCTGTACATTGCCCTCTCTTCTTTCTCAATAGATTACTTGTTGTCTATAATGAAGAAGCCTCTCGTTCTAATAATAGTAATAAAAAACATGGTTGAGTCAATTTATTTAAACTTTTGATAAATAGCATGCTAAATTAATTACTCCCTCTTATTAAAAAAAGCTAAATTATGATCTCACGTAATAATTCAAATTTTATAAAACATTACTACCACAAAATATCATGTAAATTATTTTTAAGCTATTGCATAGCTTTTATCGCGGGCTTTGAGCGCGGTGACCGAATCCAAAAATTACGTAACGCGAAAAATCCTAACACATCCGTAACGAAAAAACCTAACATTCGGCTAACGTCGTTTCCGTTCGGAAAACCTCGGGACGGTATCCTTCGGTAAACTTCGGCAGACATTGACGTGGTATTTTTCAGATATTAGGATATCAAGTCTCAAACTTATAATTCTTATGATCTAATTTTCATAGCGCGGCCAAATTTTGTTTGGTAATTTATTATGAGACAGTGTTTATTTTGGTGGTCTTATTTATTTTGGTGACAGGAGACCCCCCACCGTGAGGTTCGAAAAATTTAAAATGCTTATAACTCGCGATCTAACTTTCGTAGCGCGGCCAAACTTGTTTGGTAATTTATTATGAGACATTGTTAATTTCTGGTGACAGGAGACACCCCCACGGTGAGGGTCGAAAAATTTCAAATGCTTATAACTCGCGATCTAATTTTCGTAGCGCGGCCAAACTTGTTTGGTAATTTATTATGAGACAGTGTTAATTTTTGGTAAAAGGAGACCCCACACGGTGAGGATGGAAAAATTTAAAATGCTCATAACTCGCGATCTAATTTTCGTAGCGCGGCCAAATTTTGTTTGGTAATTTATTATGAGACAGTGTTAATTTTTGGGGACATTAGACCCCCCACCGTGAGGGTCGAAAAATTTAAAATGCTTATAACTCGCGATCTAATTTTCGTAGCGCGGCCAAATTTTGTTTGGTAATTTATTGTGAGACAGTGTTAATTTTTGGGGACATTAGACTCCCCACGGTGAGGGTCGAAAAATTTAAAATGCTTATAACTCACGATCTAATTTTCGTAGCTCGGCCGAATTTTGTTTGGTAATTTATTATGAGACAGTGTTAATTCTTGGTGACAGGAGACCCCCACGGTGTGGGTAGAAAAACTTAAAATGCTTATAACTCGCGATCTAATTTTCGTAGCGCGACCAAATTTTGTTTGGTAATTTATTAAGCTATTGCATAGCTATTATCGCTGGCTTTGAGCGCGGCGACCGAATCTAGGAATTCCGTAACGATAAAAAATCCTAACATTTCGGCTAACGACGTTTGAGTTTGGCAGAGTTCGGCGCGGTATCCTTCGATAGACTTCAGCAGACATTGACGCGGTATTTTTGCCTAAGTTGATAAAAAATGCTATGCAATAGCTTTACCGCGGCAGTCCCCGAGTGCCACATATACTTTTTTTCTTTTATTAATGTGAGCAATATCATGTACAGTATTTAGATTGAAAATCGGTTAATTTTCTGCTCAGTAAAAAATAAAAATAAAATAAAAATAAAAATCCGTTAAATTTACGATGAAAACTGCAGGCAGCAGTGTTTCCAGCATTCTTTGCTGTAAAATTGCAGTAAAGTTAGATGTAATTTTTTTTATTATACCTAGTTTTACTGTTATTTTTACGGCAAAAACTGCTTACAACATTGCTGCCATCAGCTTTTGCCATAAATTTAACGGATTTTCTTACAGTATGAGGGTAGTTGAAGATAAGTTTTAATATTATACATTTTTTACAAAAAGTTTTCATACAGTTTTTTGCATTTAAAATAATATTGATTTTTCCAAAAACTAAAATTCTAGAATTAATCTAGGATTAGAAATCAGCTATAATTAAAATTATTCATTCTTCAATAAACTTCTTCAATGGTTTAATTTTTAACATAATCATTCAATCGGCAAATAAATCATAATAATTTTAAATTTTAAAGAATGTCCGTTACACACTGTTAAAAAAAAAAAAAAAAAAAAAAAAAAAAAATATATATATATATATATATATATATATATATATATATATATATATATATATATATATATATATATATATATATATATATATATGTATATATATATACAGATGAAAAGTCGCAAAAATTTATATGTGTACGAACATTTTATCTGTACACTGCACATCTGCTAATCTACAAAACTAATTTTTGCAAAGCTACATAAATGTTTTGAAAAGAATTTACTAAAATTGCAGTTATCTTACTTAAATTTTATCTATAACCTGGGTTTCACTTACATAAAAAAAATTTAAGAACCTTAGTTTCTTAAAATCTGATTAGTATCTTAATATACTTTTTAATTTTCCGTGTAAATTTGTATTTGTTGCATGATTTTTTGCTGTTTTCATTACATAAAAAGTTCTTCGAATCCCAGTTTTCTAGAAAAATCTTGGTAACTTTAGAGATTTTTTTTACAGTGTAGGCTTCGAACCAGAAATGTGACAGACGATATTTTTCCATTTTTATTTTTTTGATTTACTCAGCCATTTCGGAGGAAACTGGAAGACGAATTCACTCAACTAATCTTTAACAATTTCCACCTCATCTGACATCCGTATGAGCTCTAAAATATAAATCGAAGGTTATTTTTGGAATTGCTGTAAATGGTGTTGCAGTGTTTTTATGAGGACCTATTATCTGGACTAAATATATATATAGAACGGTCTTAGAAGGCGTTTTCTAAATAAGAAATCTACTACACATATTCTCTTTTATGCATTGCTTCAGATGTCGTTTTTCCCACCTGCGACGTTTAAATGCGCAGAAATACTAATCACTTCCACATTCCAACCTCTTTTTTTTCATGTGATTCTGACGTTAGTCAGATAGTCCTTCCTGATGTTGCAATTTTAATGGCCAGCGGTGTAAATTTAAAATTTATTGGAAATCTTTTCCTTCATAATTTAGATAAGTGGTTTGCTAATATATTACTGAAAAACAAAATGTAAAAATTTATTGAGTAGATTTCGTTGTGAAAGATCTGGCATAAACCCAATTCTTTACTAAAATATGACTAAATATTGACTAAAATTTGAAAGTTAATTAATATTTCAGTAAAATTTTATTTGAATTCATACTTTTTCCTTTTTCTTAAACAAAAAACACATGTATTTGTTTAAAATTTTTCAATTTTCAAATAAATAAATAAATAAATAAATGTAAATAAAAATAAAACAAAAATAAAAATGGTGCCTAGAAAATAAGTTTTAAATAAGAAAAACATTGTTTGGAATTTTCACGCAGAAACTGTCGTATTTGAGTATTTTTTCAACTGTCATATACCCGTGTAAAATGAGGTTGTAAAACACATTAAATTAACAAATACCTAGTCATGGAGCCAACCGTCGATTTTCCTATGTATCGAGTACAAGGACGGGACATGCATCAAAATATAGGTTTCAATGTGCACATTAAGAATATCGCTGGCTGCCAGGTCCTATCCTGCCGGAACCCAAGGCAGCCGCACTTTATGACGTCAATTTTGAGTGTCTACCTATGTATCGAATTCAAGGTCCGGACATACATAAAGATGTAGGTTTGAAAATGCATATTAATAATATAAGGGTCTACTTTGTCCAATTTTACTTGAATTAGGTGGCAGCAACATTTTTATGACATCAATTTTGAATGTCTACCTATGTATCGAATTTAAGGACCATATATAAATAAATATGAAGGTTTAAAAGTGCACATTAATAACATCATGGTCTGCATGTCCAATTCTACCGGAACCAGGTGGCAGACTCATTGTTTCGTCAATTTTGAGTGTTTACCTATGTATCGGACCTGGCAGACAGTGATATTATTAATATGCACATTGAAACTTACATTTTGATGCATGTGGCAGCCAGTAATATTCTTAATGTGCACATTGAAACCTACATTTTGATGTATGTCCGGTCCTTGTACTCGATACATAGGCAAACACTCAAAATTTACGTCATAAATGTGCGGCTGACACCTGATTCCGGCAGGATAGGACCTGGCAGCGAGTGATACTCTTAATGTGCACATTGAAATCTACATTTTGATGTATGTGGCAGCCAGTGATATTCTTAATGTGCACATTGAAACCTACATTTTGATGTATGTGCGGTCCTTGTACTCGATACATAGGTAAACACTCAAAATTGACGTCATAAAAGTGCGGCTGCCTTGGGTTCCGGCAGGATAGGACCAGGCAGCCAGTGATATTCTTAATGTGCACATTGAAACCTACATTTTGATGTATGTCCGGTCCTTGTACTCGATACATAAGAAAATCGACTGTCGGCTCCCGGACTAACCGTATTTACTCGTGTATAAAGCGCACTTTTTTTCCAAAAAATTAGGGCAAAACACCTAGGTGCGCCTTATACAAGGAATATTTTTTTATTGTTGGATGCAATCGAACAATATACATATGAAACAAGAAATTATTCAAAGAGGATATTAAAACTCGGAAAATGTAACTTAATTGAAGTATTACTGCATATTTATTTCATTCCTTGCAGTTGTTTATACAACAGAGCTAATGACAATATCTAAACACTAATTAGCAATTCTCTTTACCGTCACTCATTCCTATTTCCCGTCATTCTCTTACGACCCGAAGTCTAAAAATGCTTTTTCGTCTTGTTTTCTGGTCTGGTGTAGTGTTTGTTTCGACATTTTTTTTTTTTTTTTTTTTTTTTTTTTTTACTGAAATTTATTTGGTCATTCTTCATTAGCGTATCAAATTTATGGTGCGCGTTATATACGAGATTTTAAGAAATCTCCATTTTTACTTGTAAAGTAGGGGTGCGCCATATACACGCGTGCGCCCTATACATGAGTATATATGGCATAATAAACAAAATAGAAGAATTCAAATAAGGGCCAATGTTGTGGTTTATTTACAACTACAAACAGTTTATTCTTTAATAGCATAAATCATTGTGTTAAATTCGAAATTCAATGAAGTTCCAAAACCCCTATAACAAATCTTGCATTATATATACATTTTGATATAAATATTTGTTTCTATAATAAAATTCATCTTATTTCAAAATATGGTTTACTTTTAGAATTGCAGTTCTGACTTTGTAATTTATTTCTCTGTGGAATGCCTTTTTCAGTGTTTGATTTATTGTTCTATGAGGAAATTAAATGCGCTCTTATTTGGTTTCGAAGGTAAGCAATAACTGCTTTAGGAAATGATATGCCTGTCAAAATGTGGAGAATTTTTTTAGAAAATTGTACTGATATTTTTCTTTTTCGTAAATCAGTACTAGTGTATTATTCATGAAATATGTTAAATGTATGAACGAAGCTTCTTTTCTGGTGGAATTGAAATCAAAAAGTTTTTAATATTTTTTTAATTATGTGCTACACTCAATTTTGAGACGTTATTAACATTTTATGAATACATATCTGTGGGATATACTCTCGCATGTGTGGGCTACACTCTCTCTCTCTGCTGCACCTGCATTGGAATGTATTTCCCTCCACCACTCTCTGAACACTGCTTCGAGATTAAAAGTAGAAACGGGAAGCATCGAAGCTGTGTGGTCAGGATTGAGAGGGAAGAAAATGTAAATAGAACGTTTTTCGACGATGGCTAACGACGTTGATAAAAAACTAAAGAGGTGATTCCAACGAATTAAAAACGACGATTTAAGATGATTCTTTTAAGAACTAAAATATTTACGACGTATTAAGACTTTTTAAAGATTGTTAAGAAAAGTAACGACGAACGAATCTATGTTTTATTTTTTGTTCGTTTTTTTTGTCCTGTTCGTCTGATAATAAATGTATGTGACTGTCAGAGAATAGTTTTTATTTACAGTAAGGACTCGTACATCCTATAAAGTGGTGCCAGAAGTGCCCACTTAGCATTTTGCTCGTTGCTATGAACTAGATATTTTTTCTTCAGATTCAAGCCGGATATCATTTTACGGGTGAGTTAATTCTTCCATATTTTATATTTACTATGAAGCTAGTCGACATCAAAGAACTGGAACTTGCATTTAAAAATGAACGTACTAATAAAATTAAATTACTTCATAAATTATTGTTCGACACTGATGGTGATCGCTCAAATCGAAAAAGAATTCGTGACTTCACTGGTTTCGATTTCGAAACGACCAGCACTGAATTCAAAAATAAAGTTACGAAAGTTCAAGCAGATTTTTCTTTAAACGATTTAATCACAATTTGTAATTTACTCTGCATTTTTAACGAAGGTTCTTTAACTGAACTTGCAACCAGCTTAGTCACATATCTTTCAGACTTACATTCACTGCAAGCTAACATTATTTAAAACGAAAGTGATACCGATTCGGAACCTGAAATATCTTCACATAATACTACATTGAATAAGGACACTGCAAGTAATACTGAATCATCAAATTTTGATAAAAGCAAGCAATTTCCAGTTCAAAGTTTTTTGCCATCTACTATTAATTTTAATGATGTTGAAAGCGTTATACCGCCTTTTGATGGTAGTTCTTTTCAAGACATAAATATTTGGTTAAGTAATTTTGACGATGTCGCTAGCATGCTCAATTTATCGGAATTTCATAAATTTGTTTTTGCTAAACGATCCTTACGAGGAAAAGCCCAGCTGCTAGTACAAACAGAATTTCACATTAACTCGTATGAAAAACTTAAACAACTTTTAATTTCTGAATTTGGCATTACTTATAATTCTGCTGAGTTACATGACATGTTAAATAAACGAAAATTACAAGAAAATGAATCTCTTGAAGAATATTTTCTCGTAATGAAACAATTATGTTCGCGCGGTAACATCGAAGATTCAGCACTGATGCAATATATTATTAACGGTATACCCGACCCTGTTTTTAGAAAATCAATATTATATGGCTGCCAATCTATAGTAGAATTTAAACAAAAGCTCAAAATTTATGATAAAATTCGGCATGACTATGAGAACACTAAATTTCGTAAATTTAAACCAGAAATGCCGTTGAAAGACAAAACTTTTCGTCCAAAACCTGATCTTCTCTGCTTTAATTGTGGTTTAGCCAACCATAAAAGTAGCCACTTTAGGCATAAAGACAAAGGCCCTCGCTGCTTTAATTGTTCGAATTTTGGCCATAAGTCGGCTCAATGTGATCAACCAAGGAAATCTAGAAATAAGCCTGAAACATCCAATATTTCCACCATTACGTCGAATACTTTTATGACCAAACAAGTAATTATTTCGTCAGTAAATGTTCTTTCTTTGGTCGATACGGGAAGTGAAAGAAGTCTGTTAAAAGAAAGTATTTATCGCAAACTTCCAACGGTTTCGAACCTCGAACATTCAACAATCACATTAACTGGATTAGGAAATACTATGATCAAACCCCTGGGTTTTTTTCTCTACGGATATTACGATAGATGATTTTAATTACACCACTAATGTTTATGTAGTACCAGATTATTCTATATCTTTTGATTTTATTATTGGTACAGATGTTATACAGCAAAGTATTTTAACAGTTTCTCAAAATAATATTTCGATGCAAAAAATCAAGCAAAATGAAGATATGTCAAATAATTTTCTGATTAATGTTGCTCAAGTATTAGACGATAGTAATCTTGATTTATCTCATATTACCGATAAATCTATACGTTCACAAATTAAGGAACTTATTCAAAATTATTCCCCCCGGAAAGTAAAGACTACCGATGTAAAATTATCAATTCATCTGAAAGACGAAATTCCTGTCACTTGTCCTCCCAGACGCCTAGCTCCTATAGAGAAGGAATTTGTCGAAAAACAAATTTCTGAATGGCTTGAAAAGGGAATTATCCGAAAAAGCACCAGTAATTTTTCATCACCCATTGTCCTCGTAAAAAAGAAAGATGGTTCATATAGATTATGTGTTGACTATAGGAAGCTAAATGCTAAAACACATAAACAACGTTTTCCCCTCCCAGTAATCGATGACATTATTGATCAGTTGCACTCTGCAAAAGTATTTACTACTCTTGATCTTAAAAATGCATTTTTTCATGTCGAAGTAGACGAAAATAGCCGAAAATACACTTCTTTTGTAACACATTCTGGTCAATTTGAATTTCTATACATGAATTATGGCCTTAGCGATGCTCCCTTAGTTTTTCAGAGATATATCTATAATGTTTTTCGCGATCTCATTAATGAAAAAGTACTTATCGTCTACATGGATGATTTCATAATACCGTCTGAAGACGAAGCCGAAGGACTCCAGAAATTACAACGCGTTCTTACAACTGCATCCGAATATGGTTTGGAACTGAATCTAAAAAAATGCCACTTTTTACAGCGAGAAATTGATTTTTTGGGTTACCACATTAAAAATGGTCAACTGCATCCATCTCCCTCCAAAACTAAAGCTGTTCTAAATTTTCCAGAACCTAAAAGTGTAAAAGATGTACATTCATTTGTCGGACTAACCTCATATTTTCGTAAATTTATTCAAGATTATTCTTTAATAGCTAGGCCCTTAACAGATCTCCTTGGAAAGGACACTAAATTTCACTTCGGTGACCAGCAGCGAAATGCATTTAATCAGTTGAAACACATTCTTGCTTCAGGTCCTGTTTTAAGCATTTATAACCCTAGTAATGAAACAGAAGTTCATTGCGATGCTTCTATTGATGGTTACGGAGCAGTCCTCCTTCAAAAGTCTTCTATTGTTAATCAATTTCACCCTGTATACTTTATGAGCAAAAAAACCACAGATGCTGAGCGTAAATATTCGAGTTATGAACTAGAAGTTTTGGCTGTCATCGAGGCTCTTAAAAAATTTCGTGTTTATATTTTAGGTATTCCTTTCAAGATTGTCACAGATTGCAACGCATTTGCCCTAACTATGAATAAAAAAGATCTTTGCACCAAGATAGCTCGATGGGCTTTAATGCTAGCTGATTATAACTATACAATCGAACACAGACAAGGTACACGTATGCGCCACGTCGACGCTTTAAGCAGAAATCTCGTATGTATGACCATTCAAGACAGTTTTACTTCCAAAATCATACAATCACAGAACACCGATGAACATATACAGGCCATTAAAGAAATTTTCAAAACAAAGCCATATGGCAATTATTTCCTCAAAAATAACGTTCTTTATAAAAATCATAAAGGTTACGATCTAGTAGTTGTGCCGGATGAAATGCAGCTAAACGTCATTAAACACGTTCATGACAAAGGACACTTCGGACGCAAACGTTGTGAAGAACTCCTTAATGAAGAATTTTTTATCCCTAATATGGCAAGTAAGATTGATAAAGTTATAGCAAACTGTGTAACATGTCTTTTATATAATCGGAAACGTGAAAACAAGAAGGTGAGTTACATCCCTTACACAAAGAGGAGACTCCCCTCCAAACTTACCACATTGATCATCTAGGCCCCCTCGAATCAACTAACAAAAACTATAAACATATTTTGTCTTTAATAGATTCATTTACCAAATTCGTGTGGCTATATCCCTGTAAAACTACTTCTTCTGCCGAAGTCAGATCGAAACTGCAACAACAAAGTTATACTTTTGGCAACCCTTCCAAAATTATTAGCGATAAAGGTCCTGCATTTACAAGTAAAGAATTTGCTGATTATTGCCAAAATGAAAATATAAAACACGAGACAATTACAACTGGCCTTCCCCGTGCTAATGGTCAAGTAGAGCGACTTAATTCCATCATAATTTCAGTAATCTCGAAAATGTCCAAAGATGAACCGACCAAATGGTTTAAATATGTTCCTAAAGTTCAACAAGTTATTAATTCAACTTACCAACGAAGCATTAAGAGAACACCGTTTGAAATACTGTTTGGTACAAAAATGAAACAGAAAGAAGATTTACAAATTATTGAACTCCTAAACAGTGCAGTCGAAGACCAATTCATGAAAGATAGAGAAGAACTCCGAAAAGAAGCTAAGAAGAATATTCTGGAAATTCAACAAGAAAATCGCAAGCATTATAATTTAAGAAGTAAGAAACCCCGGAAATATAACCTTGGAGACCTCGTAGCAATTAAAAGAACCCAACAAGGACCAGGGTTAAAATTGAAGTCTAAATTCCTAGGTCCATATAAAGTAACCAAAGTGAAGTCTAACGACACCTACGACGTAGAGAATATCTCATCAACTGAAGGACCGATCAGTACTAGTTCGTGTGCTGAATACATGAAGCCTTGGCATGACGATAACTGAAACTTTATTTTTTTTTCCTTATCTTTAATGTGTATGTCTGATCATTTTAAAAGTCAGCAATTTTAAAGAACATTTTCATTCGATGTTACACTATTTCAGAAAAAGACGACTGATCTTTCTAGTGTACAAACGAACTCTATTTTTTTTTCTCCTAAGAACAGTTACTTTTTTTTGTTTTTGTTTTTGTTTCTTTTCAAATTTTATAAGATCACATGTCGCTGCGGCAGCTCCAGATGTCAGGACGGCCGCATGTGGGATATACTCTCGCATGTGTGGGCTAAACTCTCTCTCTCTGCTGCACCTGCATTGGAATGTATTTCCCTCCACCACTCTCCGAACTCTGCTTCGAGATTAAAAGTAGAAACGGGAAACATCGAAGCTGTGTGGTCAGGATTGAGAGGGAAGAAAATGTAAATAGAACGTTTTTCGACGATGGCTAACGACGTTGATAAAAAGCTAAAGAGATGATTCCAACGAATTAAAAACGACGATTTAAGACGATTCTTTTAAGAACTAAAATATTTACGAAGTATTAAGACTTTTTAAAGATTGTTAAGAAAAGTAACGACGAACGAATCTATGTTTTATTTTTTGTTCTTTTTTTTGTCCTGTTCGTCTGATAATAAATGTATGTGACTGTCAGAGAATAGTTTTTATTTACAGTAAGGACTCGTCCATCCTATATATCTGCTAAAAAAATCTTTCTTGTATACATAGTCTATAAACTGCGGCATCAAGTCCTATAATATGTATGTATAAATACTTAAACTAAGACATGAAAATTAGCAAAAATTTAGCGTGGTAATATTACCCTAAGACACCTTATTATTGTATATATTTGTACATTATTGTATACTAGTAGATCGAACCCGGCCTTTCCGGGTTACATAGCAAAGATAAAAACAATTTTTTTAATTGAAAACTTTAATGAATTTTCTGCATGTAATATGCGTTTTAGATTGCTAACTAACTCCAAAAAAGCATTTTAACCCTTAAACCCCTTGAAAAGGGTGGAATAAAATTCATCCCACTTAATTTTAATTTTAAAACGCCACATTAACACCAAAATTTTGAAACAGCAGTTTTATTGTTCTCAAATACGTGAAGAAACGCTTTTAAATATTTTGAAACGAATTTATTTTTAAATTCTCGTGTCAATCAATAATTTCAGCATCTTAAGAAATAAAGTGTTTTTTTCCCTCAAAGGGTTAAGTGTCTTGCGAATTTTTTCATTCATGTTTTGTTCGTAAAATAATACTATGAAAAATATTGGTATGAAGATTTGTATTTGATACTTTACATATTTTTGTATTGTATTGTACTTTACATATTTTTTTATCTTATAAAATTCAAAAAATTAACATTAATCTCAATATTATATTAAATCAATCTTTGAATTAAAATATTACATAGCGGAAAAACATGATTAGGCTAACATGGCTAGGTTAAAGGGTTAAATGAAAAATATCAATTATGGAATCAAATAAAGCTATGAAGTTTTTCAAAAGTCTCATTTCCGTATTAGACACATTCCAGAAATTATTAGCAAAGATTCCGTTACAGGAGCAGTTTTGTTTCTAGTCATTTCAGTGTTTCGAGCACGTAATTTAATTACATGTCTGTTAAATTTGTATTTATTTTATTTTATTGTATTTTATTATTTATAAAGGAAATTTTAATTTTGCTATAGTATATTAGCCGGAAACAAATCCAGAACTCTTTATATTTTTCTAAGGACAAATAATCTATCTTAATCGAGTTTCACTCGGTAGAGATATATTTAAAAATAACTCCCACCTGATTTTTTTAAACCACAGCCAATCAGTAAATTGTAATATAGTTTTCAAACAAATTCAAAGCATTTTCAAAGTATTTTTTTTCTTATTTGGCACTGTAAAATTTTAAGTTGTTTTATTACATGTTGAACTTGTAATTTTTAGTAATTTAATCTGCGTTTTAAACCATTCTTCTATTTTATTACTCATGCAACTTTAATTTTAAAATGGGAAATTATCAGGAACAATATTTATAGATTTATGGGTAAATTGTGTATCATTATTTCTTAATGGAGATACGTAATAGAGATTTTAATAAAAAATGCTTGTAAATATCAGCTCGTAATAAATGAGTCAAATGAGATACAGTCTTCAATCAAATTGCATTTGAAAGTAGATTTCTTTTCGTATATGACGAAATAAAAATTAAAAATGTGCGACTTTTAGAAGATTAAAAAATTGCAGTAACAAAAATTGCAAAAAATCATTTTGTCCTGAAATTTGTCATTTGCAAAATAACATCAGTGCTACATACGGACACATTTGTTCGTTACAATATAGATTTTGCTCATATGGAAAATCGGTACTACTTGATTATCCCGTCGACCATTTTGGCCAAATTAAAAAAAATGCCAAACTAATAGCCATGGTATGTATGTTGACATAATTTTTATTTTAAATAACGGGAAAACAAATAAATTAGTAAAACATAAATAAAAATACAAATAAAAAGTAGTATTAAAACTTTGATGACAGTTTAAACATCTGTATCGTGTTTAATATCATACAATATGACATTTACAATCATCCATTATTGGCATATAATCTTATAATTCGGCGATAGTTTTTTGGTTGACGGGATAACCAAGTAGTACCGAAAAATCTTACGCGCATACTAAAATGTTAAAAGCAAAGAAATGACTGCACGTACATCTTTTCGAAAAAGTTTGCTTCAAAGTTAACTCTATGACAAATTTAAGATTCGTTTTATAAATTAAAATACACAACACAAACTAAAAGAATGAACATTAAAATACACAAACATTGCACTCCGTCACTTCAACGTGAAAAAAGATGCCGTATTTTCCGTGAAATACGCAAATCTTGATTTTTACAAATCATGCCAAACCAAATTTCCAGTTACTTTTTAAACATTGGATATTAGCGAATTCTGAAATCTCATTTCGTCATTTACAACGTTCTTTTTCTATTTCAGATCATTTTCTATGTGAAAAATGTACTTTTTTTTTTCTTTTCTGAGAATATATTTGGAAAGTAAAAATGGTTCTAAAAATAAAGTAAAAAATAAGATAAAAAATATAATTATTCCAAAAAGAAAGAAAAATTAAATAATTTTGGTAAAATGACAGGTAACAAAAAAGAACTAAAAAAATCGTCTGCTATAGCAAGTTTAACTGAAATTTATAAAAAATTACATAACCGAATAATGTTATTTTAATATAATTATAATTGAATGTCTTAAACAATTGGGCAAAAATTTGGGGAACCGGACATTACTTTAAACCTGGAATTATTACCAAAACCATCGTTAATTGCTTGTCTAACTCGGCGAAAAAAATTCAACCCGGAGGGAAAAAAAAAAGAATCACGTTGAACAGGTACTGAATCCTTTGATATCAACCGCGCATTTTTTCTCTAAATAAAAATGATCTGCTTAAATTTACGCATTCTAAAGTAGTATTTTATTTTATTATAAACAAAAACTATAGTACTAAAAGTTTCCACAGACTTGTCATTAAAAGTTTTTTCTTTTTCGAAAACACGCGGTTGTGTTTGGGCTTAATGTAGCAGATTTCTCAGGGTTACATTTTTTGCACCACTCCCATCCACCACTCTTAAGTCCTCTTATTTCTTCTTTTTACTTTATGGCTATTTTTCCTTTACTTTGCATCATGGCCAACTGTATCTATAAGGCCCATTTATTTGAGATTAATGTATGAAATCTCCCTCCAGAAGACTCTGATACTTTGTCCAAGTTACTCTAACCAATCGTGCAAACTCTGAACCAAAACGATGACCATGTGTTCAGAACAGAAATCAGCTCATAGAATGCTAATTTGGGCAGGGTTTGTATCACGTGATCCAATGAAATGGCTCAGAGTTTGAAGCTGAATCCAGCTTCACTTTTTCGGCGTTTTTTAGAGAAATGCGCAGGCCGTTATATCTAGTTGGTAATGCTTTGCACAGAAATGGAGTACTCAAGTTGCCACTTCCAGAAAAATTAAATTAAAAACTACAAAAAAATTAATATCTCAAAAACAAATTAAGATACGGTTTTCAAACAAATTGCATTTAAAAGTACATATTTTTCCCTACACAACGGTGTAAAGATAGAAAATGTACGATGCCTAGGAGTTAAAAATTTTGCAGTAATGGAAATTGCCAAAGTAAAATTTCATCAGAAAGTGTTGCCATTCGAAAAATGACGTATGCGTTACGCACAGATACGTTTGGCTTTTATAATAGATTTTAGTGTAATGCATTGTATTATATTATTAACGACTTAATTTTTCAATACTTTTGAAAACCTTTCAAATAATGTTTTTTTTTTCATATCTTTTATAGAACTTTGAATCGTTTTTCAAAGAAGACATTTTTGTCTAATCGAATCAGAAAAAGCTCTATTGAATAATTCTATTGCTAATTCTAATGCTCTATTAAATAATACAAAATTAACAATAGCATTTTACTGGTAAAAATAATAAATTATGATTGGAGTATGGATGCCATGATTAGCAAAAAACACATTGCAAGTACGACGGACGTATGGAAAAACAGAGAAACGGTCAAATGTTACCAAATTAAATTAAATTAAGTCAATTATTGTTGGATGATAAATGAATAATAGTTACAATAATTACACGGGGAGAAATTTTGTGCATTTCTTACGAGAGTTATTTACAAGGTATTCTCCTAGTGGTTCGTCAATGGAAAGTGCCATTTGGGAGTTTAATGTAGGATCAGGAAGGGTAATTATAACTAAATTTTACATTTTCAACTTTGTTATTGTTTTTACTTTTCTTCCTACTTGAAAAAGAGATGTTTCAAGTACGTAGGATGTAACTTTGATCCTTTAAGAATGTATTTTAAAACTTTTAATTGCCATAGCCCCCTTTTTATTAAATGAAAAGGACAGATATGATTTCCATATCAAAACTCACAATCACAAAAGCTTCGGTGCAATTAATACCACTATATTTCTTCTCTATACTTGCCTGTATATATTTGTTTGGGATAATTAAGACTATTATCAAACCAAACTGAAAAATCCGTTAATCAAAAATTATGATAGACATTGTTCAAATTGCTATTTGGATCTCAAAAATGCTACTACTACTAATAAAAAATACTACTAATAAAAAATAATACTAATAAAAATAATTTAAAATAAAAAATGCATTATAAGATTTATATTTAAGTGTGAAAATAAAAATTTTACCCTACATAGTTTTCTCCATTATGGCGGTGATGACAACTACCCCCTATTCATAATTACCCATCTAGACTCTATACAAACACACACATGCACAAATAGAATTACAACAATTTCGGTAGGCGATATGTTTGCATTAAATAAACATCTTTTAAAAATTTATTTCAGAAATTTCATTTCATTTTACTTCAAAAATATGATATATTCTTAATATTACAGTTCTTATTTTTTATTTAACCGTTAGTCGAACGCCTTTTCTGTTTTTGATAGATTATTCTTTCAGGAAATTAAACGCATTTCTATTCTTATTCGGTTTCGAAGACAAGCAATAGCTGATCCTGAAAATGGCGTGCCAGTCAAAATGTCAGGAAAATTATTGAAAAAGAAATTTTCTTTGTTCTTTTTGTATAAAAGATTCAGAAGAAAAAGAATTAAAGCATGTGTAATGCATGAAGTAGTGTGTTTCATTGGTTGAATTCTAATAGAAGAGCATTTAAAATATTTAAACATTTTGGGTATGACTATTTTTTAATTTGGGGTAAAATTTATTTTTAGTTTAAAAAGTTTAATGCAGCTTTCTAAATTAAATCTTAATTTTTACTGATCGCAAACAAAGAAGCTAGTGGATATTTTTTATTGTAAATCGTTTAATGTATTAGTTGATTTTGGAAGACTCAATAACAGGTTTCATTTAATATAACGACACATTATTACGGAGTTATATATGTATCTGAATAGTATTCTAAGTATTGTTTGGATACTGAAAAGATGAAATCTTAGTAATGATTGAGCCATATTAAAATCAAATGAGCTTTTTTATAACCAAATTTGTTACGCTTAGATTTACAGTATGCGGCAGAACCTAAGTGCAAGTATATTCTTAAACGTTTAAACGCCAATCTTCCCAAATGGGAAAATTGCATTCTTTGTAATACAAAACATATATTTTCCAACATAAAAACGATGCCCTTAATTTCCCTATAAAATATAAGGTTGATTTGAAAAAATATATATTCATTTTTAAGCATTTTTCATAGGTATTAACGAATATGTAAATTCACTAATTTGTATAAAAATATATTATTTTCTTTTATCGTTTTCTCTACATTACTTACATTTGACCACTGGAAATCTAAATGTTTTTTCGAGAAAATACTCAAGAACAATATACAATAGCATATAACGAAAAACAGTTTGTTATATTTGCATAAGTTGTCAAACAATAATCATGTTCCAAAATGCGAACACTGAAATGAAAACAGCTAAAAAACTACAGATTTTTTTTTTTTTTTTTTTTTTTTTTTTTTGTATTTTCTTAATTTGTCTGCATAAATTTAAACATTTGAAGCTGTAATATATGAAAAACAAAATTATTATTACATTACGATATTAATTCGGCGTGTAAAAGGGTAATACCATAAAGTAACGAAAGTAAGTCTCATTCTAGCAGACAGACGATTTTAATAATTTTAAGAGAAGCTAATGTAACTTTTGAGAAATAGAGAGGAGAATTGGGAAAAAATGCATTGAGGGCTGTATTTGGAATTTAAAAATTTCACAGGATTTATACAATTAGCAAAATATATGGGGAATGGGGCTTACATTCTGAGGGGGCTTTTTTTTAGTATTTTGCGGTATATAGCCGCAGTATTTTACATTAATACTGTCTCGCATTAGATTATTGATTTCCTTTGCAAAATTAAAAATTTGCAGCAAGCTGTCCAGCCATTCCAACTTTTTTAGATCTTTCCAACAATGTTGAAAATGTTGTCAACAATGTTGTTACATTTTCATATAGTTGCAAAATATAATTTAAGATTCTCTAGACAAGTTTTGTATTGTATATGAGGAATGTGGGATTAGTAGTTTATTTACAAGGGCACAAAAGAATGCCATTGCATTATGCACTATGGAGAAAAATCGTTTGCAATGTTTTTAATCATATTAAGCTATTGCAAATTTATTGAAACTGAAGAAAATCACTAAACATCACTACGATTATTCTAGAACAGAACAATAATAGCATTTTTTAAAGAGTCACACACAAACTAAATCGGTTACATCACTGTCTTTGAATATTAATTGCTGGAAATGCCTTTTTTATTTCGGCTTGCGCTTTTGAATTTAATTGTTTTTTTATTTTCTGTATGTGTTCGTAGTTATAAAATTACATAGCGCCTACAGTGTCGTATGACTGGCAGGTCCGTCTGTTTGTCCGCATATAACAGCAAAAAAACTACCCAACCGAATTTTAAATATATATTTGTTGCAGAAAGCAATTTCAATTTTTTTCGCATAATCAGATATATAGTTCAAATATAGGGGCAGTCGAAATTCTGTAACATTATGGCCAATGGCATAAAATAGTTTCAAGTGCTTTTTAGCTCACAGGCTATCATAGCCTGAGAGCTTATGTTCCCGTCCGTTCTGTATGTACGTTCGTACGTGCGTAACGCAATAACTCATGATAAAAATATCGGATCCACTTGAAATTTTGTATATAGGTATATCCTGATAAGGCGCTACCCTGATTAGTTTTTGGAGTTCATTCGGTATGTATAAGAGGGGGAATGGGGGGCTCATGCCCCTCCCCTTAATTGATTTAATGGGTTTTTCATGCCGAATTAACAGTTTTCGTTCAAAATTTAGATATAGGATCATTTTGATGAGGCAATTTCGTGACTGTTATTAGGTGTTCATTGAATAAATATAAACAGGGGGAACGGGGGTTCTAATGCCCCTCCCCTTAATTGATATAAAGGGGGTTTTCAAGCGGAATTGTCAGATTTCGTTCAAACTTTTGAATAGTTTTGGAAGTTTAATGGTTAAGTATAAAAGAGGGTGATAGCTCCTCTTAAATTATATAAATGTTAAATGGATTTTTATTAAGAATTATCCGATTTGCTCTGAAATTTGGATATTGATTTTTTATATGATAAAGCATGTTCTTGATAGTTTAGGAAGTTCAACGATTAAGCATAAAAAAGGGGGAAAGGGGAGAGCTGTTTCCCTTTCTTAATTTTTTTTTCCAACGGAATTAACCCTTGAAAATATAAGGCTGTATTGTACAATTAGAATGAACAGCCTGTGAGCTCAATGCCATCAGTTAAACTGGGCAAAATTCTTTTTATTATTAATGTTACAAAAGATGAAGCATAATGAAATTGATAAGCATGTATTTAGAAAATTACGAAAGCTAATATATACATTTTTAGACTATGACGCACAAACAGTGTTTATTCAGCATTTACAGGTCATTACAAAATAATTCTTTCACATAATAGTATAGGAGGAAACATTGTTTGCGGATTGTTTTCTTTATGTTAAGTATTTCATATATAATACAAATGTTATGCGTTTCTACATTCTTGAATTAAATATAACAGTTTAACTTATTAAACATTGCAGTTTTGTTACATTATTCGGAATGAATTTGAAATGTTTCATAATTTATGCTTGACGCATATTTTTTTTCTTGTTTGAATTTCAAAACGGTTGCAAAACCGAAATTTAACTTTATTCTAGGCATAAAATATTCAATAATGGTGTCACATATGGTTAATAATATGATGAATAATATTCTAAAATATGCTTAGTAATATGGTCAGGAAAGGGTCATTTTTACATACAGTCGAATAATTTTACAGTTTGGAGCATAATTTTAACAGCGTACATCACAGATTACAAAATTGTTTTAAAATGTTTCAAAATTAGATTAAATACATAATACTTCAATCAATGAAAGGAAAAGTATGTGCATTTCTTGTATCGATAATTTATAGTATATTTGAAAAATGGGAGATCAGTAAAGAGTACTATTTGGAAGTAAACGTGTACAAACACACATTCACGAATAACGATTACAATATATTCCTTACACTATATGTTCTAAAAAAATTGCATTAAATAAACATCTGTTCAAAATTTATTTCAGAAATTGTATCGAATTATATTTCAAATTATGATTTATTCTTACTATTGCAGTTCATTTTTATTTTATTTTTTGTAGTATTCCTTTTCTGTTTTTGATAGATTGCTCTATGAGGAAATTAAATGCACATCAAGTTCTTATTCGGTTTTGAAGACAAGCAATACTTGCTCGAAGAAATGATCTGCCAGTCAAAATGTCAGGGAAATTATTGGAAAAGAGTGTTTCTTTGTTCTCTTATTTTATGAATGATTCAGAAGGAAAAAAATGTGTAATGCATATATAATGCATGAAGAAGTGTACTTCATTGGCTGAATTATAACATAAAAGCATTAAAAATATTTCAAAATTTTGGGTATGATTATCACGTTTTTCTGTTTTTAGATGAAGAATGCATTGGGTTCGTGAAAATTTTCGAAATACAGTTAACGGCAGATTGTACTTTTTAGGGGGTCAGAGAACCCGAAACAATGTTTTTACAAAATGTCTGTCTGTGAGTCTGTGAGTGTGTCTCTATGTGACAAAAATCTTGTAGGCGCTCCATCTCTGATTAACTTTTGGTGATATCTGTTTCAAATTGAACCTCAATGGTGCATTTTTACAATTTCTACAATAGCCATAACTCAAAAACAAGTGCATGAATTTTCATAAAACTTTATATTTAGTTAGCACATTTAGATATAAAATTGTGCTGGTTACGTTTTCGTTCAAATCACTCTACAAGGTAGTGCTGCCATGGTGCATTATTCGTGATTATCGCAATAGCTTTATACTAAGAAGTAATGCACAAAATTTTCTAATACTTCAGATTCTGTCAGCCCCTGTTACAGAATAGTGTAGTTAAGTGTTTGGTGGAAATCGCCATACAGAAGGCGCTGCTACGCTACATTTTTCTCGATTAAATGTATATCAAAATAAAGCTAATGCAGAGATTTCCATCAAACTTCAGATTCAATTATATGTTGCCATAAGTCGTGGCTGATTAGATTTTGATTTAAACCATCTAACCGGTGGTGCTGCTATGCTGCATTTTCTGGAAGATTTAACATGCATAAGATAGAAGAAATTTTTCTGATTGCCATATTTTAGAATTTTTTGTAATTCCGAGTAAAATTTATTTTTCATTTAAAAAGTTGAACGTAACATTCTAAAAAGAAATCTCAAGTTTTACTAACAGTTACTGAAGATGCAAGTGGATATTTGTATTATCGATTGGTTAATATATCAGTTGATTATGGAAGAAATATTTCTCCCAGATAAGAAAGAAGTTTCATTTAATATAACGAGGTTTTCAAACAATGTTATACGTATCTGGATAGATTTTTAAGTCTTATTTCGATGGTGAAATGAGAAAATATTATTAATGATTAAGCTACATCAAAATCAAGTAACATTTTTGTAGTGAAATTTGCTACCGTACGATTTCCATTATACAACACTACCTTTTTGCAAATATTTCCTTAATACCCTGAAGTAACGAAAGTAAATCTTCCTGCAGCAGACAGAAAATTTTAATAATTTTAAGGAGGTTAATAATTCTAACTTTTGAGAAATAGACAGCAAAATTGGGAGAGTGTACAGGGAGGGATAAACATGGAGTTTAAAAAATTTACAGAATTTATGTAGTTTTCAAAATATGTGGGGAAGGGTAGAAGAATACATTCCGAGGGGATATTCTTTTAGTATTTTACGGTATATAGCCGCAGAATTTTATATTAATACAGTCTCAAATTAGATTAGAGATTTATTTGCAAAAATTAAAATTTGCAGGAAGCTTCCCAGCCATTCTATCTTTTTAGCTCTTTCCAACAATGCTGAAAAGTGTTTATGCATTCGGTTTGTTTGTCCAACTGTCCCCGCTCTAACTCCCGTAAATATACTCGAATTTTCATGCAATTGGTAAACCTAAACTGAGGTCCCTTAGGCATATTTGGTGTTGCATATAAAGTATATGGAATTAGTAGTTTATTTACAGAAGCACCCAAAAGAATTCCATTGCATTATGTACCATAGGAAAAATCGTTTACACTGTTTTTAATGATATGAAGCTATTGCAAATTTATTGAAACTGATGTAATTTTTTTAATTTCACTACGATTACGCTAGAACAGGACATTCATAGCATTTTTTATCCCTTTACAGGGACACACAAAATAAATATGTTAGAAGACTGTCTTCGTGTAATAATTGCTGGAAATGCATTTTTAATTTCGACATGCGCTTTTTAATTTAATCTACCGAACCAAATGCTTAGAAATTTTAAATACACAGTAAAAAATAGCTGTTGTTTTATCAGATATTCTATAGTATTTTAAACAGAATATGTTCGCTTATTGAAAAGTAATGAATTTCTCTGTAATCCAGACCGAATTAACACTATCGCCCTTTGCTGGTGAATTTTTTCACCTGCTTGCCAAGTTTTTTTTTGTCAGTGATCATTTCATTGGTGGTGGTCGTTTTGCATTTTCATGCATTAATGTGTGGGACGCAATGAAATAGGTAAATCGGTTCTCGTTTTATTATGCTTAGTATTTTTTCTCATACTAAATCTAAAGTAATCTTCAACAAATACTTTATTTTTGCCAAGAGTTTATTTCCTAAAGGATTATTTTCTATTTATAGGCCCCTAGGCTCTATCAAAAAGCCCCAGAAGATAACGTTAAGTCTATGAAGGCGTTATTTTTAAATATCTTGCTCAATTTTTAATATTTTTACGGGTTTTTTTCTTTTTTCTTTTCTTTTCTTTTTTGTGTCATAGGATATCTGAGGTCGATCTACAACCGGACAAGTTTCTATTTTTTCGATATTATGGTTATATATTTTTTAACATTAAGATTGTTTCAATTTGAGAAACATTTTACACCGGTTCTGAAAAATAAAAGTAATTGTTCTTAAAAAAAAATCCTGAAAATAAAATCGAAAATGATTCGATCGCAAATAATGATTACAATATATTCCATACTCTAAATGTTCTAAAAAAATTGCATCAAATAAACATGTGTTAAAAATTTATTTCAGAAATTTTATTTCGCTTTGTTTGAAATTATGATTTATTCTGAATCGATGTTCTTTTTTTTATTTTATCTTTTGTAGTATGTCTTTTCTGTTTTTGATAGATTGCTCTGTGAGGAAATTAAATGCACATCAAGTTCTTATTCGGTTATGAAGAGAAACAATACTTGCTTCTGGAAATAATGTGCCAGTCAGAATGTCAGGAAAATTTTTGAGAAAGAAATTTTCTTTGTTCTTTTTTTTATGAATGATTCAGAAGAAAAAAAAATTAAAGCATGGATAATGCATGAAGTAGTGTACTATACTAAATAAATCCCAATAAAAAATATTTAAAATATTCCAACATATTTGGATATGGTTTTTGTTTTTTTTTCCCCTTAAATTGGAGGTAATTTTCTTTTTTTTAGTTAAAATAAATATAGCTAGCCAAATAAATAAATAAATAAAGTTTTATTTGTAGCTAATGAAGATGGGGTTACATTTTTATTGGTATATGGTCTATATGACAGTTGCTTATGGAAGAATTTTAAAAGGGTTTTGTAATGTATTATTACGCAGAAACAAGATCTAAAACAGGTAGAAAAATACCCAATTTCGATAGAAATATATCTAGGTGTGAAGTTACCCAATTTGAGTTTTTATGCTTGTTTTGGCTACTACAGTGTATTCATTTTTGAAGTGTTAATACTTATTTTGAGTATCATTATACATTTATTTAAGATGGATAATTAATGGAGCCCAAATAGATAATATGTGGTAACTAAAACAGGCATATTAAACTCAAATTGGGTTACCTTATGCTTAAGAATATTATTACCCAAATCGGGTATTTTTCTATGTCTTACCTCTTATTTTTACTTTATTCTATTTATACGTGGAGAACATATTGGATTTGTAAACATTTTTGAAATCCGGTTTTTGGCGAATTTACCCGTTTTAGGTGTCAGAGAACCCCAAAAACATGTTTTTATAAAATATATGTGAATGAGTTTCTGAGTCTGTCTGTCTATATGTGAAAAAAATTTTGGTCTCTCTATCTCAAGAATTAATGCACGGAATTTCACAAAACTTTAGATTTTGTTAGATCTTGATATAAGCAAGATCTGATTAGTTTTTCCGTAGGTCGTTTAACAAGTGGTGCTGCTATTCTGCATTATTCATAATTGCTATAGTTGACCGTATCTCAAGAACTCGAGCATGGATTTTTATAAAATTTTAGATATAATTTGTACTTGACATAGCATGGCACTGTTTGGTTTTGGTGCACATCGCTCAATCGATGACGCTGCCACAGCAAATCTATTCGTGATTATTTCAATAACTCTATCTCAAGAACTAATGCACGGAAGTTCACAAAACTTCAGATTCCATGAGATCTTGATATAAGAATAATTCCCCATGAAATGAACCAATAAAAATATATTTTTTTATGTTAATGTTTTAGATTGTACTGATTTTTTACCTGTTTGTTGTACTTACTTATGAGATTAAAATTGTGGAATTTAAATTTTTGAAATTTTGAAAATTTTACAAAATTTGTATAATTTTGTAATCTTTAATCGATTATAACTTTTAAACTATTTGATCAAGAGAATTAAAATTCGCATCTATTTTTTTCAGTTTTTTATGAAGTTTCATAAGATATGTAACATGACCAAGTTACTTATTATTCTTTTTATAAAAATTTATATAATTTTTTTTTAATTCAAAATCGGAATTTTTGATTTTCTGGGAAAAAAAATATATTACATTTAATACCCTTTTAGCAACTTTTACGCCAAATTTTATGATGGTACTCCTATGTGTCATATAGAAAAAAAAATGTATCAATTTTCATGTAAATCTGTAATAAAAAACTATTTAAGGTATGCCGTACAATTTAGCCCAAAGTGTTACTTACATGGAAACAAATACAAATTGCCTCTTTACTGAGCCACCAACTCCATTGCATGCACCTTTACCACGTGCCTTTACATAAAAATGCCACTCGGCCTCAATTCCATCAAAACCTTTATGATAGCAAAGATTAACAAAATTCTTGCATTCTTTGTATTGAGCGGCTCAGCCATGTGAAAGGAAGTACAGCTTAAAGTAGTACAGCTTCTTCAAGTGGGGAAAATAGCTCTCAAAAATTCTATTAGCTTTCTCTGGAAGAAATGTACAAGGACTGTGTTCTGTGTTAAGCAATATGAGATGAATACTATGCTCTTATGAAGTAGAATCTGATTGCCTGTTTCTTGGTCTTTTTCTTCGTAGTAAACGACGACTGGATGCACAGAGGCCATAGAATTGGTCCAGTGTTATATTAAACACTACTTTGATATTTTTTTTTTTCATTAACACATTTATTACCAATTTATTCCTTTTTTAAACATAAAATTTCATTAAAAGTAATATTAAATTAAGAATAATTAAAAAAAAATTCTATTTAAATTCCAAGAAAAAAAATTAAAAAAAGTATTTAGTTTGTCAATTATACAAAATATTAATTATCTTGATTACTTTTAAATTTTACTGTTATGTGTTAAACAAAATAATAAAACCTAGCGAATTACATACTAAAATTTTATTTGATAATTGAATTTGACTTGCATGCGTGAGAAATATGAACATTGGAAACAAAAATATACTTTTTATAGTCAATTTGTTTTTTAACATAATAGAATGAGATTTTTTTTTTACAGAAATTGGCCGATCATTGATATAGAAAATAAATCTTTTCTTTATGATACCATGAGAGTAAGATCATGAAATTTGATATAAAAGTTGCTAAAAGGGTGTTAAATATAATATATTTTTTTAAACAAAATCAAAAATTCCGATTTTGAAGTTTTAAAAATTTTACATAAATTTTTCACAGAAAATTGTTTTTTAAAATAATTTGGTAAAGTTATATATTCTATGAAACAGCATAAAAATTCAGTAGATCTGTTTGGGAACTTTGTTCTGTAGAAAAACAGCAGATCTATTTGGGTTTTGGTGTACATCGCTCAACATGTAATGCTGCTATACTGCATTATTCACAATATTTACAATAGCCATATCTCAATAGCCAGTATATGGATTTTTATAAAATTTTAGTTAGTAGTTGCTATAAAATGGTGCTAATTATGTTTTCGCGCGAATTGCTCAACAGATAACGCTGCCATGGTGCATTATTCGAGATTACCACAGCATCTCAAGAACTAATACATGAAATTTTCTAAAAATTCTGATTCCATTTGTCCCCGATATAGATTTCGGTTTTTTAGTTTTTGGTCTAAATCATCTTACAGATAGCGCTGCTTTGCTGCATTTTCAAAATTTCGTAATAAATGTGTCTTGAGAGCTAATGCATGGATTCTCCCCAAACTTCAAATTTAGTTAGTAACTAATAAAAAACTGATTCTGATTAGTTTTAATGTACATCACCTAACATGTGACGCTGTTATGCAAATTTTGCAATAAAGATTTTTTAATAGCTCTATCTCAAAAACTTATGCACAGATTTTCATCAAAATTCAGATTCAGTTGTAAGATGACATAAGTTACTGACTAGATTTTGGTTTAAACCACCTAACCGATGGCGCTGTTATGCTGCTCTTTTCAGAAAGTATTAACATGCATAGACGGAAAGTTTTGGGATTTGCACATCTGACTAGCTTTCTGTGTGCTCCAATAATATTAAATAAATATCTCCAATAATTTTCCTTTAGCAATTATAGTAATTGCAAACATGTATAATATCATTAGTATATGGATAAAATACAAAATAACAGTAAATACAAAATACAAAATAACAAATAAATATAAACACACGCATCATTATAAACACATAAGAGCAGCATGCAGCAAAGGGTTAAAATAAAGACATCTGTTTGAAAAAATAAGTTATGAGTTGTAAGCTCTGTAAGCTGTATTTTTTAATTGTATTTATGTATTTGTAACACTAAAAGTAAATGTAGGCTATCAAGCGTACGTGTTCGCATACGCGCACTATAAAAATATAAATAATGACGAGTGATGATTACTTATAATCTAAAAATGCTAATTTTTGCTGGTTTGAATCAACCCATTCTATTACCAGTTTAATGAGCTGTTTGAAAATTTTATATTTTCCATTTATTTTACAAACAGAAAAAATGTGTTAACAATGTACACAGTAAATAAAAACATTTTTACTGTATTGTGGAAATATTTAAAAGATATGAATAAAGAATATATGAGAATATCTTTTTTGTGGGATCGTGACTATGAAAACTCTATTTTTACAAGCATAAATCGAGAAGGTTTTGTCGCGTTTTTGGCTTGATAGAGAGGTAAGGGGTGGGGCTTACACAAATGACTAAGAATATTCCAAAATTCATACTTTTTTCTCAAATATTTCGGAAGAAAATGGAATGTTAGATTGACTTTAACTGAAACATTTCAAATGAGCACATAAAATAATATTACTTGGGAGACGTATCTCTTAAGGCTTGCGCGACGCTTTTCATTTAAAAATTATCATTGAAGATAGACATGCTTCTTAGGCATACAGATTTGGCAGTAGCCCGAGACAGAATAGGAGAGATCAATAATTTTGGGAAGCGCATTTTTTTTCTATTAATCATTTAAAAAAAAAATTCTAAGAGTTTTTTTGGTTGTTTAATTTTTTACTGCCTTCTTTTAATATCGGGTTCTATATAGCTTTTTGATTTCGGATAATTTTTCATTGAAAAGTCGCATATTCGGTTTGTTTGGATCGGTTTATCTATTGTAATATACATTAATTAAAAATTAGTAATGCTTAGAATTTTGATAAGTAAAAAGGAGTGCATCTAAAATAATAAAGAGAGAAGTTAGTCAGTGTGTCAAGTCTGTTCTGAAGATACCGCTGCACGCAGAGTTACAAAATTTGGGTCGAAGGAACATGTATGTATGAAATTTTGTACCTCAAAGCCCGATTTCCGATTTTTTTGTTAGATTATTGTTTTAATTTTTAGGCAATTTTTAGCGTTCTTTTTATGTATCGAGGCGAATTTTTCCGCATTAGTGAACAGTGTATGGTTTCATTCTTTTAACCCAATATAGTAAATTTAGTTTTCTTTTCAATAAATTTTATTCGGAATTAGTACAGAAATTTTTGAATTTTTAACTTATTTTTTAATGCGATATTTAGTATTTTTTCGCTTTTTAAGGGTATTTTTTGACACTGATAAAAAAAGTTTCCTATTTTTCTGAATTATATTTGCTACAATTTTTAATTTCACCGATTTTCAATGAGATTTTAAGTGCAACTTTTAACGATTTTTTGAGTTTTTCTGCGTTTAACATCGATTTGTTTTTTCATTTTTTAAATAATATTATTATTATTGTTATTGTTATTATTATTTTGCATCATGATCTTATCTATTTTTTCAGTTATATGTAAAAAAAGGCGAAAAACACAAAATTAACTAATCAGCAATAAAGGAATTACAGTCGAACCTCTATATAACGAAACTCCATACATCGAATTTCTCCATATAACGAATTTTTAGTAAGAACGGTCCCCTTTTCGCATGATTACATTAAAAACAGACTCTATATAGCGAAATATCTATCTCCATATAACGAATTTTTTCATAAATTGATCTTAATTTATTCAGTTTTAAAAAAGCTTCGAAATCATATGGAATCAATTTTCCATCACTTATTTTTGATTTATCGTTCAGTGGAGAGGTTTTTTTTAAATAAATATTACTTCTCTCCTTATTCTTTAAATCTAACAAGTTCATCCCACCTCCCATACACCTTTCAACATCCTTCTCAAAACACAGTCTATTGAATTGTTACACATATAAGAGAGGAATCAATGAGAGCACATAAGAGAGACCTTCAAATGGAGGAAAATATCAACTACAATTTTTCATTCCTTGCTAAAATTTGAGAATTTTTTTGAGAGCATAACAATTGTAATTTTAAAATCAAAACAACAAAAAATTACAGATTTTATCTTCTGAAATTTATGTAAGTCTTCCTTATTTGATTTTCATTAAGCTTTCAAATAAACGTCTTTTCTCTTTTTTGAAACTGCTTAAATAAGTAAGAAATAAAATGTTAGGTTAATATATACTTTTAAACATTTCAAATTCTTAATTAAAAAGATCAAAAATAATATTTGTTCAAAATTTACACATTAAATACTATTTTTAACATCATACTCTATACATCGAATTTCTCTATATAACGAATTTTTTACTGCAACGATGGATTTTGTTATATAGAGGCTCGACTGTATTTAGAATCGGGGTTCGCAAACTATGGTTTCGTATACCAGTAATTGGGCTATTTAAAAAAAAAAATCATATTTCTTAGTTGCATCACTTTTTTAAAATGGTAAAAAAAAACTTTTGTTTACGTCTTCATTTATATGTCATTATATAAAATGAATTTTCTTATTTAAAAAAGTAGTGTCCCTCAAGAAATCTGATTTAAAAAAAATGAGACCACGTATTGGTACTCGAAACCATAGTTTGAGATCCCCTGATTTAGAATATTAACAGTATTTAATATCTATACTAATAAAAGAACAAATCGCTCTGTTTCTGTCTGCGATGGTTAGAAAAAAATTACAGCACGTACGAGGCTCCATTTTTTATGAAGTTAGTCCACGGTCTCTAATGATAAACCTGAATCTCATAAAGGTACTTTTTTGACTAGTTTTCGAGATTTAATTATAAGAAAAACTCACTCTAATCAAAAAGTCATTTTTTTAAATGCTCGGGGAACAAAAATGCTTCCACATGCACGCAAATGCATTTACGTACTGAAACGGAGGAAAAGACATTTTTTCGAGTCTATTTCTGCATCTGGACATATTGTTTAAATCCAAATCAACCAATCTAGCAGATAAACTAGAAAGACATATTTCAAAAAATCGTACATTTAGGTCTCAAATGTTGTAACAAATTAAAAAAAAATGTTCAGTAATTCCTTTGAAAAAAATCAAAAGGGATCGTTTATCACAAAAACATTTTTCTCCCTTTAATCAACGCCACACCAAGACGCAGTTTTTGAGATATAAAAAACCAAAAGAATGATCTAAAAGTTGAAATTTTCTTTTAATCGATGACGTAATCGGTTTCAAAATATATGGATTTTAACCCTTTCAAATACACTGGATACACAATCATTTCAAATACACAAATGGATTTCACTTTCCGAACGGAGAGGTTATTTTTTCTATGCTTAAATTATAAAAACGAACACATTTTAACGCATTCATTAAAAAGCATCTCAATATACTATATTTATCCCCCCCCACACTCCCACAAAAATTCCGAAATTTATGGACTGGTAGAAATATTTTTTACAAAATAAAATGTGCGAAAATTTTGATGAAATCAATAAAAATCAGATTGTTTCATTGCGGTTTTGCCTCTGCAACGGGCAATCCTGTAAGTGCCAACAAACCAAAAACGTATTCTTAAATATAAGACATTCTTATAACCTATGGTGTAATCAATTTAAAAAAACGTGAGGTTTAATTCTTTCAAATACACTGGCAAATGGAGGTCAATTTGCGACTCACGGAAAAAATATTTTTTCAACGCTAAAAGAAACCATACGTACCTATTTCAGTGCAATCTTAGATAGACCCGATAGACCAAATTTACGCCTAAAAAATTTTAGAAACTTTCATTTGGGTAGAAAACAAAAGAGAAAACAAAATGTGTGAAAAATTTTACGACATCAACAAAAACTGGATCGTTTCATTGCGTTTTTGACTCTGCAGAGCACAATTCTATATGCACCGACAAACAAAAAAAAATACCCTTAAAGCTAAAACATTATTATAATCTATGGTTCAATCGCTTTTTAAAAAATATTAAATTTAACCCTTTCAAATACACTGGCACACACTAATAACAATTTGGCTCATGGAGAGTATATCTTTTCTACGCTAAAAGCAACTAAATACCCGTATTTCAACACAATATTTTTAGAGCATTTTAATAAACCAGATTTACATTACCTGCAAAAATATTGAAACGTTCTTTTGGAGAGAAGTATTTTTTGCAAAATAAAAAGGTTTGAAAAATTTTTACGAATCACTTACAGAACTTAAGTGTTTTGTCGCGGTATCGTTCGCTTTCGGTACACATAGATTCCAGAAATAAAATTACGTCGAAAATAAAATACAAAAAACATATGATTTCAATTCGATGCTCGCTCAGATAATGATTTAGGATGACAAAAGATTTGTTTTTGATTTATTTTATTAACGGCCTCGGCTGAGCATCAGCGAACCTACGTAGCTGGAATTTGGCGTCTTATATATGAATGTACAAATATGCATGCCAACACCGATTGCTGGGGAAAATATTTCGAAAAGCAAAACACAGATGTCAGACGCCAATTTTACTATAAGCAGAGCCTAATATTTTCAGCCGAAAAGAGACTTGTATTGACTATTAATTTGAAAATGAATGCTGTAAGTGGCTATGATATTGTCGCAAATAAGCATATGGTTTAAGAATATCTTTCTATGTACTCCTTGATCAAATGAAAATATGCTCGCTCAGATAATGATTTTAGGATGAAAAAAGATTTGTTTTTGATTTATTTTATTAACGGTCTCGGCTGAGCATGAGCGAACCTACGTAACTGGAATTTAGCGCAAAGAGACAATAGATAAATGTATTATTTTTAGAAAGTAAAGGGAAGTTTGATTAATTTGAAATTGCGAAAGATAATTTAAATTTTAAACTTGATAATTTAATTTTTAAAAAAGGGGGCTAATAGCAATAATGTGATGCCATGTTATTTTCGATAATCACAAGTCTACCTATATTTTGCGATTTTTTCACATAAAAATATGAATTTTGACTTAATGGACTTTGTAGAGATTTAATTGCTTAAACTTAGGGAATTGATTTCTTATAATAAAAGAGAGATTTATTACCTGAGCAATTCTTCTTGTCGGCGACTTGTATAAGCAATTGTATGTTTCATAACTTGAATTCCAGTCTTCAAGTTTACGATTTCTTCATATCTTAAAAATAGTTATTTATGAATTATGCCTACTGGCAATATTATACCTTTTACGTATGGTGCTTCACACACACACAAAAATTATGATTTAGAGGGATTTAAAGTGGTTTAATAGACTTAGCAAAACGTAAACATTCTTTTGAATCAGAACATTCTAAAGCAGTTCCGCAGTCAACTGCAGAATAAAGAATACAATCTAAAAAGATGGATTAGAGATGATTAAATACAAATTATATCTATGAAAAAACATATTATGAATTTTAAAAGTACAAATGAATGAGAATTAATGAAATATAATATTAATTAAAGTCAAAATAGTCTCGTTTTATCAAGATCAAAAGTTTTGGTGCTGCCATCTACAGTCATTTTTGTGAGTTAGTGTCCTTTTAGGATTCAACATCCTCCCCCCCCCCGGCAGTAGAGGGGATACCTTTGTAATAGGACGTTTGATGTCACCGTCTGCTGTTTTAATTAAGACGACACGAACTCGATTGTCCTGTCCTGGGAAAGTTTGTAGAATGCGGCCCATTTTCCATCTCATGGGCATGGATCGTTCATGAATTATTACCAAGTCTCCTTCTCGTAGATTAACACTTGGAGTAGTCCATTTAGGACGCTGTTGGAGATGTTGGAGATATTCTCTTGACCATCTATACCAAAATTGGTTCTTGGCCCTTTCAATAAGGCGCCAACGAGCATTTAATGATAGAGCTCGCGAATTAGAAGCCTCTGGAATATCAAGGAGCGGTGCTCCGATTAGAAAATGACCTGGAGTTAATGCGCGCGGATCTGATGGATCTGAAGACATCGGCGTTAGAGGTCTGGAATTTATACAACTTTCTATTTGACACAGTAAAGTAGATAATTCTTCAAAATTTAAAATACTTGATTTACATGCCTTTAACAGATGATTTTTCGTAAGCTTTACAGCTGCCTCCCATAGCCCACCAAAGTGCGGCGCATATGGAGGAATGAAATGCCAATTGATTTTTTGGCTCGAAAGAAAATCTTGAATTTCTCTGTCTCTCAAATATTGGAATAACTGCTTTAGTTGATTTGCTAGACCTACGAAATTTTTCCCATTATCTGAATAAATATCAGACGGCAGGCCTCTACGTGCAATAAATCTCTTTAGGGCTGCTAGCAAGGCTTGCACAGACAAGTCTGATACCACTTCCAGATGCACTGCCTTTGTGCACATGCAGACGAAAACACATATGTAAGTTTTTATTTTTATCTTACTTCTAGGCAAATTTGGCTTGGTTATGCAGGGGCCGGCAAAATCTATGCCAACCTTGGAAAAAGGACGAATTGGGGTGATTCTGTCAACGGGATGATCTCCCATCATTTGTTGACAAGCATGTGTTTTTAGGCGTTTGCAAAGTACACATTTGTTGAGTTCTTGTCGCACAGTAGAACGACCATTAACAAACCAAACTTGTTGACGTATAATAGAAAGTACTAGCTGTGTACCTGCGTGCATATGTTTCTCATGTACATGCTTTATTAATAGTTTAGTGACAAAGTTATTTTTTGGGAGTAGCATCGGATATTTTTTATCGAAGGTTAAAGACTGATGTTGTGACAAACGACCACCTACTCGAATGATATCACTTGAATCTAAAAATACATTTAGTGGTAATAGTTTACTATTGCTTGGTAAGGGTTTTCTTTCTTTTAACAACTTAAGCTCTGTGTTGAATTCAGAACTTTGAATTAATTTTACAATGCATTGAATTGAATTAGAGATTTCTTCTGAACTTAGATTTCCAAATTTTTTCGATGTACTATGTCTAGCATTATGAATAAATCTAAGACAATAGGCTGTGACTCTTGACAGCTTAGAGAATTTCGAAAACTTAAGAAGAAAGTCAGGAGGTGCACTTACTTGTGTTACATTACTGACAGAGTCAATTACTTGATTTAACTCATCTATTGGAGCAGTGAATTTAGGTATTGGGATTTGCTCATTTGACAGTAGCCATGGAGGCCCATGCCACCACAGAGAATGATTAAGAAGCTTTCGTGGAGGAATTCCCCTAGAAGCTACATCTGCAGGATTTAAAGCACCTGGAATATGATTCCATTCATGGGAAGGCATTAATGCCTGTATTTGACATACTCGATTGAGTACGAACTGATTTCCCTTTAAAGGTGGTGCTTTTAGCCAACTGAGAACAATTTGGGAATCCGACCACAAATAAATATTGTCAAATTTTACTTTTAATGTGTCAATAATTACAGAACATAACTTAGCTAGCAAAAGAGCTGAACAAAGCTCGATTCTAGGCAATGTTTGAACTTTAATAGGGTTTACCTTAGTTTTTGCAGCAATCAAATTAACAAATACCCTTTCAGGTGTAACCACACGTAAATATGTAACAGCAGCATAGGCTTTATTCGAACCATCGCAAAAACCGTGCAGTTGAATTTGAACAACTGCTTCATTGAATAAATTCATGTATCGAGGAATTTCTATCGATTTTAATAAATGCATTTCAGATGAAAATTCATTCCAAACATGTTGTATGGCAGGTGGGATTTTCTCATCCCAAGAAATCTTATCCTTCCAAAGATCTTGCATCATAATTTTTAACTTTATTGTTGTAGGAGCTAGGAAACCCAGAGGGTCAAAGATTGTAGCCACTACAGATAACAAATCTCGTTTTGTTTGTACATCCTTTAAATCAGCGAACCTAATTTGTAAAATATCTTTGGAAGAATCCCAAAGTAAACCAAGCACTTTAACAGCATCATCTTCCTGAATGACCTTTTTTGAGGAAGCCTTCATTTCATCAGGTAAGTGAGCAATTACATCAGGATCGTTACAGGCCCACTTTCGTAGATTAAAACCTCCACCTTTCATAATTTTAATTAGCTCTGTCACTAAATTCTGAGCGTTTTCTCTTGAGTCGGATCCAGAAAGGAGATCATCAACGTAAATTTCATCTTGAATAATTTGGCAGGCTTTTTGATTAGATTGTTCATTATCAATGGCCAATTGGCGTAATGTCCTAATGGCCAAAAAAGGTGCACATGCAAAACCGTATGTAACGGTCAACAGCCTGTATGATTTGATAGTGTCTTCTAAATTAAATCTCCAAAGAATGCGTTGATAATCAATATGATTCTGATTAACGAGTACTTGTCGAAACATCTTTTCGATATCAGCACTAAAAGCAATTGGATTCATTCTAAACTTTAATAATAAAGGAAATATTTCCGGCTGCAATTTCGGACCTATCTCTAGATAATCGTTTAAAGAGCGGCCTGATGAACCAACTGCAGATGCGTCAAATACTACTCTAAGTCGTGTAGTTGAACTATCTTCTTTTAATACCCCGTGATGTGGAAGATAAAAATGATCCGGATTTGAGATTTCTGAATTTGGTACAAGTTCCATGTGCCCCAAATCGATATATTCTTGCATGAATGCTAAATATTGCTCTCTAAGCAAAGGGTTTCGATGGAGTTTCTTCTCCAATAAATAAAACCGCTTTAGAGCTTGAGATTTTGAATCACCGAGGATTGGCTTAGATTTAAACGGCAAGTTTACAACATATCGTCCTGATTCTGTGCGTGAAACGGTTTTAGAATAATTATCTTCAACAAGAGAAATTGGATCAGAACTGGGAACCGACTCAAATTCCCAGAACTTTTGCAGCTGAGAAGTAATCTGCGTAGTAACATGACAACTAACAAATGAATTTTGGTTTGATTCATTCGAATAAATAATTCCCGATAATATCCAACCCAGTTTAGAATTAATAGCGCTCGGTGATCCTTTAGGTCCTAAAATAGACTCTCCTATTATGATATTAGCAAACAAATCTGCACCTATAAGAAGATCAATGGGACTGGACACATGGAAGTTTGGATCCGCAAGATTCAAGCCTTCAATATGTGGCCAAAACGTAGTCGTAATCAGAAAATTTGGCAAATTTGTTGTTATCTGGTTAACAACTAACGCGTCTAACTGAAAGATTTCATCATTAAAATGGGGAGAGAATGTCAAAGAAACTTCCTGAAGAGATGTTTCTGCAACTAAATTATTTATACCTGAGATTTTATGATTTGTAGGCCTTGATGGAAGACCTAATTTTTCACAACAAGTTTTAGAAAGTAGGCTCTTTTGAGAACCACTATCGATCATCGCCCTGCAAGGAATGAATTTGCCTGATTTGGATTTTACACGTATAATGGCAGTAGCCAACAATGTTTGAGAATTTCTACTAAACGATTGATTAGTAAAACAATTTGATTCATTTAAATTACCTACAGCATTTGGGGTTGTTACATGATCTTGTTGTCCAATAATTTGTTGTTGTGTAGGGGCAGATTGATCACGATGAAGGAGTGTATGATGTTTCGAATTACAATGTTTACATGTGGTATTTATCAAACAATTAGCAACAAAATGGTTAGAACGCAAACAGTTCGTACATAACTTTTTTGATTTTACTAAATGCCAGCGTTGCTCAACAGATAAATTCTGCATTAATGGGCATCTATGAAGTTGGTGGGGTTCATTACATTTTGGACAAATAATTTTTTGTGATTTATTTACATTATCCGTTACGACAGTATTCGATACCGATCTTTTTGGAAAATGTTGAGATTTAGGATCAAACTTATTATTAAACTTAGATTCAGTTTTAATAAATTCAACATTACAATTCTGCAGACTACGTGCTTGTTTTTCAAGAAAACTAATTACCATTTCATAAGTTGGAAAACAATCATTATTTAATGATAACTCCCACTGTTTTCTTAAATTATCATCAAATTTTGTTTGAATTAAATAAACTAAAATCAAATCAACAAATTCATTAAATTCAAATTTTAAAGATTTCAAATTTCGAATAACTTCATTACAAGTATCCAATAGCTCTAGAATTGATTTTTGCGTAGGTGATTTTAATGATTTAGCATTAATGAATTTTGACAGTAATGAATATGCCAAATTCTTACGATTATCATAGCGATTAACCAGAGTTTCCCACGCTTGTTTATAATTATCACCGGAAATTGAAAATCCCGAAATTAATTTAGCAGGATAATTTTTTACACTCGCTATTAGATAAGAAAATTTTAACTGATCTGATAAATTTTCATTATTATGAATTGCAGTCAGAAATGTTTCCTTAAAGGTAATCCAATTGTTGATATCTCCATAAAATATCGGCAACTCAAATTTAGGTAACTTTAAAGCGTTATCCTTAACAGAAATTGAATTATTACTGGTTTCACTCGTAATTTCTTGTATTTTTACAACCAAAAATTCCTCGATTTTTACTAAATCGTCAACAACAATGTCCTTCGCTTTTGTAAATGAATCGTATAAAGTATTAATACTTTCTTCTGCGATTCCAAAATAAGATTTCTTTAAATCAGCTTCTAAGCTAATTAATTCTTCTTTAAGCTTCTCAGTTAATTTAACATTTTTATTTTGTATTGCTTCAGCTACCTGAATGTTATATCTGTTTATTTCTTTTATAGTGAAATTAAATTTCTGTTCATTTTGTATCTCTACTTTCGTTTTCATTCTGAAGTAATTAACTTTTATAATTAAACTTTAAAAATACTATTTCACTGAACGCTCCTGCTAACGACGGACCAGAAAATTTATTTATGTAGAGATTTAATTGCTTAAACTTAGGGAATTGATTTCTTATAATAAAAGAGAGATTTATTACCTGAGCAATTCTTCTTGTCGGCGACTTGTATAAGCAATTGTATGTTTCATAACTTGAATTCCAGTCTTCAAGTTTACGATTTCTTCATATCTTAAAAATAGTTATTTATGAATTATGCCTACTGGCAATATTATACCTTTTACGTATGGTGCTTCACACACACACAAAAATTATGATTTAGAGGGATTTAAAGTGGTTTAATAGACTTAGCAAAACGTAAACATTCTTTTGAATCAGAACATTCTAAAGCAGTTCCGCAGTCAACTGCAGAATAAAGAATACAATCTAAAAAGATGGATTAGAGATGATTAAATACAAATTATATCTATGAAAAAACATATTATGAATTTTAAAAGTACAAATGAATGAGAATTAATGAAATATAATATTAATTAAAGTCAAAATAGTCTCGTTTTATCAAGATCAAAAGTTTTGGTGCTGCCATCTACAGTCATTTTTGCGAGTTAGTGTCCTTTTAGGATTCAACAGACTTAAAGATAAAAAATCACAGAAATTTGAGTTTCATTTAAGGATCATTTAAGAAATAGATAACAGTTTTAAAAACTGAATAACATCACGAGCCCGGGAAGTGATGGACGGATCAGTTAATATAATAATAAATCAATAAAACCTAATTTAGAAATTTATTTTTTTTTTTTTTTTAAAGGGAATGGATTTATTTTAGGATATATCATATATTTGCACAAGAAAACGGCTTTTTATGGATTTATGCGACATTTAAATCCATTACATTGTCAAGAATTTCCTTTCAGATTGTCCAGTCATGTTACTATTTGCTTGGAAAATGGTTATGTAACCATGATTCAATGCTATTCTGCCCTTATTATGGTAATAATAAAGTTATAAATAAAATTAGGTAAACCTTTTCTACAAAAACTGTCAATTGACTTGACAGTTTACTGAAGCATTTAAAATGTACCGAAACTTTATTTTTTTTTAATTTTAGGTTATTTGATTTATATTTGTTTCACTTTTACTGCAAGCTGTTGGTATAGGATTATACTTGATTGTATGTATTTTTTATGTCAATTAAAGACTTTTTAAAATGAAGAATATTCAGAATGTTAAATATAGCAATAATCGATTTAATTTAACATTAACTTCTGCACATAATTCTTTGATTATGAGCGCCAACTCCTTCATTAAAATCCCAGAAAAAAATAACAATCGCATTTTTTTTGTACATGTGCTGTGTTTTGTCGGTACTACTAGGTTAACCCGTCGACCAAAAAATAATCGCCAAACTATAAGATTAAATGCCAATAATGGATGATCGTAAATGTCACATTCAATGACATTAAATTACGATTCAAGTGTTTAAAATGTCATTAAGTGATTTTTATTTCGACTTTTTATTTGTATTTTTATTAATATTCCACTAATTATTTGTTTTTTCGTTATTTAAAATAAAAATTATGTCAATATGTATAATTTGGCTATTAGTTTGGCGATTTGTATAATTTGGCGAAACTGGTTGACGGGATAACCAAGTAGTACCGGTTTGTCACATCAGTTAAGGATGGGTATATCGCTAGATAGCCCATCTAGCTAGCCCATCGATTCATAAGTAGCTGTACTTAAAAAAGAAAAAAAAAATCTGAACTTCAGTAATATATTCTTCCGAGTCCACTTTCTTGACAAAAGGGCATTGTCCGTCAAAAATCGGAAAATTCCATCATATTCCCTGAAAAGAACAAAACGGACCGAGGCGATAACGAAACATGTTGCTGTACTGAAATGGAAAAACTCAATGAAACAATCCTAGCTCTATTGAGAGACTTGTAGCGTGCTAGGGAGCTGCTACTGCAGGGCTGTCCAACCTTTCAGTAAGCTGGGGCGCACTTCAGCTCTTGTTCCTCAGTAAAGGGCGCCATTATATACATGCTTCAAAACATGAGGCATTATTATCTCGCAGTATTAGTAACGCACGTCTTACATAAAACAAATATATCTTACAGTAGTCGACAAAAGGTCCTTACAATTCTGGAGCTGTGCGTAAAAACCATCTTCAGAATAAATAAATAAATAAATAAATAAATAAACAAAAATGTTAGTAAATTTCGAACTATATAATTTTTTAGGAGAGATTTATCTCAGAAATGTTTGTACAGGAAGCTGTCAATAACTTTAATCACGCCCATAACAGAAAAAAAAATATGGAAATCAAACTTATTGTTATATTGCTTTAATATAAGAAATTAAAAATTAGCTTATAAAAAGTTTAAAGACTAAATAAAGACTAAAAATAGAGGCATGATAATGACCAATCCATAGGTGGTTCCAGAGAGATAGTCTGGAAGTGCTTTCATAGATGGAAATCATTCCACACTATTTTATGAATTTTTCTGAATAAACTGAAAAAAATTACTTAAATTTTCAAAAGTTAGGGAGAAAAATTGATCCCTTTATCACTGATATAACACAATCAATGGGCCAATGTAAGAAAAAAAAACTGCACTTTTCTTTGCATATTTCTTCAAAAAGCGAGATGAGGTAATTTTTTTTTTAATGATTTTAAAGAAAACACTCTTTATAAATGAACTTACCTTCTAAAAAGATAGAAACGGAAAACTTTATAAGGGGCGCCAAGAAAATCTCCAAAGGGCGCCGCGTTGGACAGCCCTGTGCTACTGTATTGCTTTTTGTCATCGTGAATAAAAATTAGTATATTTCTCACGAACTTTCAAGCAACTTCATAACACCAACTTTATACAGTGACAAAATTTTATGTTAAAACATAGAAAAAAGGGAACTCTTCTAATAATTTACATTAGTTCTTGTCAAATGCATTCTATAACTTTCTCGATCATCATTTTGCATTCATTTCTCTTATCTAATATGAAATTCCCTGTCTTTATTTAATAATATTTTTTATCTTTGTTAAAGCTTGCAATTAAATATACACACTTTTTTTTGCAATTTTATTAAGAAATAATAAAGAAGAAAATTCTTTTTTAAATTGTTTTATTCTTTAAAAAGATGATTTAGAAAATATAAACTTTGTATACTGTTAAAATTTTCTGTTAAAACATAAGGAGAAAAAAACGAAATTCTCTGTAAATATACACTATTTCTTGGTTAAATGTATTGAATTGCGCTTTCCGGTCATTAATTTGAGCACATTTCTCTTATCTTACATATAATTCTCTGAAAGGATTTCCATTATTTAAAGATATGTTTTATCTTTGATAAAACTAGCAGTTCAAAATACTCACCTTTCATATTCTTTTGCACCTTTATTAGAAAGATATATTTTGTGTAATTTTTTAAAAAAATCTTATAATAATTAACAAAGGGGAAAATTAATCTCTCGGTGTTGGTGGGGATTATCATCGACAATTATTTTGCAATTGTTTCCTTCACCAGACTCCAGAAACTTGTTAATATGAAAAATAAACTGCGCAGTATCACTTCAAAGGATTAATAACAATAACAATTGTATTATTATTATTATTATTATTTCATTAGTACATGCGTTATAAAAACACATTAATTTTATAAAAATGTATCATTCAAAACGAATAAAATAATAAGAACATTTAAAAAAATCTATTTTAAATTACAGCTTTCTGTTTATTTTTCTCTTATATCTTACAAAAATAATCTTATAATTAATTAATCCATTAAAAAATAAATAGTGTGCAGGAATTCCAAAAAATACTGTATCACGTTATTGTTGTAAAAATGAATTCGATTCAATTTTATCAGTAAAAGAAAAAAAAAGAGAAACAGAAAATAACAGGGATTTTTTTATTTACATTTGTAAAAAAAATGATAAAAATATAATAAGTACTATGCATCGATATAGAATAATTTAAGATAAACCATTTATGAATGTTCTGACGCGTATATTTAAAAAAAAATCTTGAAAAAGCTCAACAGATTTTTTCCCACTGACTGATAGAAGGCATATTTTGCACAAAATAGTATCAGTAGCTATGACTCAGTGAGAAAGGAGTTCTTCTGCAGTCAAACGGAACTCAGGACGGCTTGAAGTATACTGCGCAAAACCTAAATATTTTAGCAGTTCAAAATCATTTGAAAAGTTCGAATTTTTGAAGCTCATTGAAGATTGATTGATTCGCTAATTATAAAGATTAAATTAAAATAATAACGGATTAAATTAACTTAATAACGGAAATTTACCGCTTCTTCAAACGGAGTTTTTCTTTCTTTTATTTCCCCAAACGGAAAATCTACTCACGGAACAGAAAATCTCAGGCAGCTTGCATCGCCAGTGAGTCGTAAACCAAAATAAGGGAAAATATTGATTCTATTAAGTATTATGATCACGATTAACGCTTTTTTACCAGTAGTTTTTTACTAGTAAAATGAACTTAATGTTAAAGAATTAATACGAGTAAAAAATTTTTGAAATATTGAAATGCATGAGAAGAAAGAAAGTTTTAAGATTGGCACATCCAACTAGCGTGTTAAAAATTAATTGATTAAAATAATTTAAAATCTTAAAAATCATGGATGTTAAAAATCATATGTAAAGAAAAAAGGAAAGATGATTGACGAGACCATTATCAAGAAATAGTTTCACTCTGACAGAATATTTTAATACATTTTTATGTACCTTTTTAGCAAATAGTTTTTATTTTTAGTTATTTTAACCAAGGTGAATGTGCTATTCTATTCTGAGCTCGTTTAGAGTTTTATGTTTTTCATATAGCCCAATAACTTTGATTTTACGGTACGGCTGACGCACTTCTTCATATGTTTTATCATCCAGATTACATGAAACAGTGACTATTCTTTCTTCGAAGATGTGCATTTCTTCAAACTCATGTGAAAGAAATCAATAGATTAAAGTTTTCGTAGAAATGTATCGTTATTTTTTGGAAAACGCTGTATTTCGACCACGTATGCTCAGTCACATTCAGATCAGTTAAAAAAAACACGAAGAACAATATGACAAAATATCAGATATTTGTGCATACATAATTTATTGCGTGGGTTCAAAGAGTAGATTGTTTGATCAGAGTAAATATGTACTAAAAATTCAGGATTTTCTTTCTGCAATCAATAGAATAGGTAGAATTTTACTCATTGTAATGGAAGTTGTTCAAAAACTGCATCATAATAGAAACAGAACAACAGTTCTTTTTTAAGTATTATTTTCAGAAATCCTACGCAAATACTGAACTAAAATTTCAAGATACCATTGCCAACAGTTTAACGCAACACTGTAAAAAAGGAGTATTATTACATTCAATTTTGGTTACAAAAAAAAGTTTAAGAGAAAAATCCATTCAAAGAAAGTTTAGCACAGCCTCTTTTCGTGAAACTATTTATTTTAAATTATGGTTGTATTAGATTTAAAATGTTTTCTTTATTTTTTATTTTACTGTTAACGAACATCAAAAATAGTAATAACTAAGTTGCCACCAAAAATATTCCTTGTTTACGCCATTTAATTTCTGGTGGTCTATTATACCAATTTACTCGTGGTGTATCCTTTCACTATTTTTGGTGGAAACTTAGTTGCTACCATTTTTGGTGTAAAAGGACATTAATAGTTTTATATGGTAGCTTGTACGTGTGTTTTTATTACTAGATATAGCTCTTATAAATATGTTTTAAAACGTTTCTACACACACTCATAAATGATTACTCAGATTTAACGAAATTTTCCTCGTTTTTGACGAAACCGTTTCCTGGGAAATGATCCGAGCAAATATTTCGTGAAATTGATCAAATTAGTTTCATAACTAGTTTGACGGTACGAGAGTTTCATCAAATATTTCGTCTAAAAAGATCTAGTGCTGCCATTTATCGGATCTTTTAAAAGCGCCTATATTTATTGACCGAAGCAAGAAAAGAGACATGTCATTGGGGAGGTTCAAACTCAGAACATTCAGTGTGGGAATCCGATGCTCTAGCATTACGCCTGAGGTTGCTATTCAAAGAAAGTTTAGGACAGCCTCTTAACGTGAAAGTATTTATTTTAAATTATGGTTGTATTGGATTTAAAATGTTTTCTTTAATTTTATTTTTTATTTTACTGTTAAAGAACACCAAAAATGATTGTAACTAAGTTGCCACCAAAAGCATTGTTTGTTTACGCCACTTAATTTATGGTGGTTTATTATACCAATTTACTAGTGGTTTATCCTCTCACTACTTTTTGGTGGAAACTTGGTTGCCCCCATTTTTGGTGTAAAGGGACATTAATATTTTTATAAGGTCGATTGTTATGTGTGTTTTTATTACTAGATATAGCTCTTACAAATATGTTTTAAAACTTTTCTACACACACTCATAAATGAATACTCAGATTTCATGAAATTTTCTTTGTTTCTGACGAAACTGTTTCCTGGGAAATGCTCCGAGGAAATATTTCGTGAAATTGATGCAATTAATATCCTCACTAGTTTGACGGTACGTGTTTCATCAAATATTTCGTCAAAAAAGGGCTAGTGCTGCTAACTATCAAATCTTTTAGAAGCTCCTGTATTCATTGACTCAAGCAAAAAAGCCATGTCGTTGGGGAGGTTCAAACTCACAACATTCAGTGTGGGAGTCCGATGCTCTAGCTTCATGCCAGATGTTGCTATTCAAAGAAAGATTAGAACAGCCTCTTTTCGTGAAACTATTTATTTTTAATTACGATTGGATTATATTTAAAATGTTTTTATTAATTTATACTTTATTTTACTGTTAAAGAACACCAAACAAGCGATACACGAAAAATGGTAATAGCATATTTGCCACCAAAATCATTGTTTGTTTACGTCATTTAATTTTTGGTGGTTTATTATACTAATTTACTGGTGGTGTATACTTTCACTATTTTTGGTGGTAACTTAGTTGCTACCGTGTTTTGTGTAAAGGGACATTAAAATTTTTATATGGTCGCTTGTACGTGTGTTTTTATTACTAGATATAGCTCTCACAAATACGT
>OZ025298.1:149053036-149132036 GCA_964019185.1 Maratus speculifer
TTTAAAACTTTTCTACACACACTCATAAATAATTACTCATATTTCACGAATTTTTCTTCGTTTTTTACGAAACCGTTTCCTGGGAAATGCCCCGAGTAAATATTTCGTGAAATTGATTAAATTAGTTTCCTCACTAGTTTGACGGTACGAGTTTCATCAAATATTTCGTCAAAAAAGGGTTAGTGCTGACATCTATCGGATCTTTTAGAAGCTTTTGTATTCATTGACAGATGCAAAAAAAAAAAACATGGCATTGTGGCGGTTCAAACTCAAAACATTCATTGCGGGAGTCCGATGCTCTAGCTTCATGCCAGAGGTTGCTATTCAAAGAAAGTTTTGCACAGCCTCTTTTCGTGAAACTATTTATTTTAAATTATGGTTGTATTAGATTTAAAATGTTTTCTTTAATTTATATTTTATTTTACTGTTAAAGGACACCAAACAAGCGATACACCTAAAATGGTAGTAACCAAATTGCCACCAAAAGTATTGTTTTTTACGCCATTTAATTTCTTATGGTTTATTATACCAATTTACTGGTGGTGTATCCTTTCAATACTTTTCGTGGAAACTTAGTTGCCACCATTTTTGGTGTAAAGGGACATTAATATTTTTATATGGTAGCTTGTACGTGTGTTTTTAGTACTAGATATAACTCTTACAAATATGTTTTAAAACTTTTCTACACACACTTAGAAATTATTACTCAGATTTCTCGAAATTTTCTGCGTTTTTTACGAAGCCATTTCCTGGGAAATACTCCGAGTAAATATTTCGTGAAATTGATTAAATTAGTTCCCTTACTAGTTTGACGGTACAAGTTTAATCAAATATTTCACCAAAAAGGGCTAGTGCATCCATCTATCGGATCCTTTAGAAGCTCCTATATTCATTGAAGAAGTAAAAAAAGACATGGCATTTTGGCGGTTCAAACTCAAAACATTCATTGTGGGAGGCCGATGCTCTAGCTTCACGCCAGAGGTTGCTATTCAAAAAAAGTTTTACACTGCCTCTTTTCGTGAAACTATTTATTTTAAATTATGGTTGTATTAGATTAAAAATGTTTTCTTTAATTTATTGTTTATTTTATTGTTAAAGGATACTAAACAAGCGATACACCTAAAATGGTAGTAACTAAGTTGCCAACAAAAGTATTTTTTTACGCCATTTAATTTCTGGTGGCTTATTATAACAATTTATTGATGGTGGATCCTTTCAGTATTTTTGGTGGAAATTTAGTTGCCACCATTTTTGATGTAAAGAGACATTAATATTTTTATATGGCAGATTGTACGTGTTTTTATTGCTAGATATAGCTCTTACAAATATGTTTTAAAACTTTTCTACTAACACTCAGAAATGATTACTCAGATTTCATGAAATTTTCTTCGTTTTTGTCGAAACAGTTTCCTGGGAAATGCGCCGAGCAAATATTTCGTGAAATTGATGAAATTACTTTCTTCACTAGTTTGACGATACGAGTTTCTTCAAATATTTCATCAAAAAAGGGCTAACGCTGTCATCTATCGTATCTTTTAGAAGCTCCTGTATTCATTGACAGAAGCAAAAGAAAACATGTCATTGGGAAGGTTCAAACTCTCAACGTTCAGTGTGGTAATGTGGCTCTAGCTTCACGCCAGATGTGTCTCAATCACATGTAATTACGAAGTATAGTAGATTATGGTTCGTATTATAATTTTTATAATGTGATTGTAGTTTTATCAATTCTGTTATAAATCTTGCAAGTTTTATTTAATAAGACGCATTTAATATTACGATATTCCCTTATAATTAAAGAGTAATTATAATATAGCATTATTAAATTGTAATTAGAGAAATTTTATTTGCTCAAGGAATGATTAAAATGTAAACTGGTTAATTTGTTGCTGAGAAATAACGAATTATGAAGTGCTTATTGGGAGAGATTTTACTACTTTAAGTTGTTAGATAAGATTTTAACAGTTTACTGTTTATAGAGGGGAAAGGGAACAATTATGTATATTTTATGTTGAGTGAAAAAAGAATATACTTTTTAAAAGGAAAATAGATGCTGGAATTTTGAAATTTTATTGATCAAGTTTAACTTTTGAACAATTTTGTAGAACGCAGTAAATTTATTCTTTTCGAATTAAATCATAACGAAATACAACATACAAATAAATAAATAAAAATAGTAATAAACGTCCCTAAAAACCTTAAAATAAAAAACACCTAATGCAGAAAGAATAACTGCCTATATTTCATTATTTTCTGAAAAACGCTAAATATGCTGTTATAAAATAAATTGTTAAATGACTAACATAAAAAAGCAAATATCTGCTTGCTAAAATGTCATGATTTATAGCGATACAATAGCCGGTCCTTCTATAAACAGCGACCGCAGCAATTTCCTAAAACTCTTCAAGTCTAGTCATGATTAAGGAAGCACTTTCGTCAAATATTTGAGAGTTTACATTTCGCTAAAAGTCATGTGATTTTGATACGAAATGATCGTCAAAAACATGAAATAAGGTTCAAGAATTTCTGAATCGTCAGAAATGAGAGTTTTATTTCTGAGTGGGCAAGCCATTCAATATATATATATATAAGGAGAAATGTTTCTCTACAAGCAATTCTCCCTTTTATTTATTTTTAAAAATATATAGCATAGGGTTTCTAAAATTATTTTCATCTTTATTCGCTTCAACAAAATATCACTCTTTTGCGAAAACTGTTTCTGAGAAACTTTAGAATTACAGAAATGTGAAAAGGTACAAAAACAAGCTTCAATAAATCAGATGGAAATAAACTTTGTTTGTCACGCAAGAACTACGATTTTACAGAAGAGCTATTTTTTAAGAAAAAAATTCAGTTTATTTTTATTTATCCATATGCCTTTATTTTTCTATAAAATCAAACAGTAACAACAAATCGCTTGATAAGATTTAATGTTATTTTGATGTGTGTAATGTTTTCTTCAGTTAAGAAAAACGTTTTTCGTTACTTCACGCAAGTGTTCTGGCAGCTGAAATCATACTTTAGATGTCCATTTAGGTTTTTTAGTAATCATAAATTTGAAACACCAATTTTCGTTTTCTAAATTTCATATATGGACAATATTAATCACAGGCTCTTTTTTCTGCTTAGGTAAGAATTTTAAACAGACCTATGTATATTGCACGTACAGAAACGATCATTACGATGGATTTTTTTTTAAATCGAGTTCCAGTAACGAACGTTCAAAAATTCGTTTTCATATTCCTTTTAATGTATATATTTTGATAAATTTCGAACGCGTGCTCCCCTTTTCAAAATATCCCAATTGAGAACTACTCATTCTGGTGATTATTTCATATAAAAAATTTATGATCTATACATAGTAGGTTGCTTTTCCAGTCCCACTGTCTTGTTCTTTCTTTTTTTTTTTTTTCTTCTTTTTTAATTTATAGGTTCTGGTTTTAGAAAGTACGGAGTTGCTACAGCAAAAATGCTTTTGACGTGCTGGTCATGCTTTGCCGTCATCGGTTATTTGTTTCACATACTTAACAAGCAACAGGTAAAATGTGTTAAAAAACTGATTGTTTATCACCAAAATTTGGGAAAAACAAATTTGGGTTTTGACACTACAAATGAAGATACAATGAGTGTCCGAAAAATAATAATTTTTAGCATATTATTATAATAATAATAATAATTATTATTATTATTTACATATTTTATTTTATTTTATTTTATTTTATTTTATTTATTTATTTATTTATTTTTTTTTTTGAGGGGGAGAGGTGAGGAGGCAGATGGAAATAGTTAAAAAAAATCATTTTTAACCACGAAAAAAGTGAAAAGTCGAATGTTTTTAAGTATGAAAAGTAGCCTATTGTTTCTTGTGCCTGTAGTTTAATTCGAATTCAAATTATACCATACGAAAGTCTATACAATCATTTTTTTTTTTTATAAAGCTAGAGCAAGTGTTATGAATGCAAAATAGAAAATTTTAATCCATATCATTAAAATAAATTTATAATAACAACTGATGGTATTTGAGAAAAACAATGTTTTTGATCCTCTGTATGAAGAAACAATAACACTCCCCCCTCTCAAAAAAAGATTGTTTAACCATGTCTTCGGGGAAAAAAAAGAGAGCATCTTACATCGCGTAGTGGAAAAATTCAACTTTTTAAAAATAGGTTAAGAGTTTCATTGATTAATAAGTGCTTTTTGATTTTAAATCGAATTGCATCACTTCCAAGTTGATTCAATAAATAATTACAAAGCTATAGGATGTTTTATGAGTACAAATTTGAAAATTGTACTATATTATTGAGCACAGCTTTGTCATATTTATTTTATGTTTAAAACATGTTCTTTTATAACAAATATTTTCAAACTTAATAAATTTCATCAAAATAGAAATAATCAAATTAAGAAAAGTCTAGGTCTTCCTCAGGATTATGAAATTCATCAAAATTAAAAAACAAAAAAATATGCCATAACATCATTTCCCCCAAATTTTCTGCAATGGCCACCAACTGCATTACTTAATTTTACTCAAATTTTCGTCTATTTTATATGAAGTAATGGTAAACCAGAAATGAGTTCCAGCAATGACGGCAATCAAAAAACAAAATCTAATGACCAATATATTGTATAAAATTAGGTGTCTCAAGTTGGCTTTCATCTACCTTAAACATTTGGATGAAAAACTTTTTCAAAAGTGATCAGCGTCGCATACTGCTTACTGTACTGCTCTTTCGTCAACCAATCAGCCCTTAAACGTTTGTGAAAACATCACAATAGCCTCGGTAGTTTATAATATAATTGCAGATCAAAATGGATTAAGAATGGGGTTAAAAGATAGGTCATTTTAAAAGATACCAAAATTTCTTTAACCACACTGTAAAAAAAAATTCAAGAGGTTACTAAAATTTTTTTAGTAAATTTGTATTCCACAGAATTTTTTAGTAACCATTGCAAACTTTTTTTTGCAAGCGAAACAAGCATTTCTTTTGTAAACTGAACAAAATAATGTTTTGTATAACTAACATAAAAATTTTTAATAAATTGCTAAAAGTATGAGCCACCAAGCAAATTTTAGTAATAGCTCCAAAATTATTTTTAATAACCATTACGTGGACTCAGAGGAGCTTACTTCGAGCTGCATCCAGACTTCTGGAGCGGAAGATTTTCGGCAAAACCGCAATAGATGGCAGCACCAAACATTGCTACTGCTCCGTCAGGATATTCATAATCTCTTTATTAACGAGTACTTACACTGCATACATTCGGGGCGTATTTGGCAGTGGCCAGTATCGAACCCGGGACCTTTTAGCCTGGAGTCCGTTACTATAGCCACTATGCTATCAAGGCCACACCAAGTGGGTTTTAGTAATAGCTATTAAAAATATAAAATTATTAACTCTTATTCGTTGCTAACTTTTTTCTAGTAATTCTTACAGATTTTCTTGTAACCGACTAAGATTGCTAAAAATGTTTTAGTAATTACAAGGATCACTAAAGTTTTTTTAGTAGATCGACACTTTTTTTTTACAGTGCAATTAACCCTCAACAGTTTTTTAAAAACGACACACGAAGCCTCGATATTTCATTATGTATCTGCAGGTAGAAATGAAGTAAACTTGGGCTTAGAGGGTAGGCCATTTTAAAAGATAATTATCAACGCTTTTTCATAAAGCTTTTGATGCTAAATTCTTCCATCACTTCTAGAAGTCATAAACGGTAAACTGCGATAAATCAAGAATTTCTAATTGAAGGATAACATATTAAATTAGGTCTATGATATTCAGAGAAAAATATCGCACCATAAATAAAACTAGCCTTTAAAAGACTACACAATTCAATACAAAAAAAATATATATGAAAATAAAATACAGATAAATTAATAGAACTATTAAATTATTAATTCTCTTCAGAAAAACAAACCACATTTATATACACTATGGCGATGGATATCCCTATTACGAAAGATTGTTCCATTTTGAGTTTGTATTAAATTTTTGAGTTTCAATTATTCAAGTCAATTGAGACTTGCTATTACAGCTGTCTTTCTTACATCTATGTTTGCGCTAAACTGTATTTTAATTTGTGAGCTACTTATGAAAACCGTCGTTCATTTTATTGTTAGATTGAAATCTATACAAAAGACATCTCTCAAAAATCTCTAAATACATCTCTCATTGTCGCAATATTTTAGTTTAAGCATCTACAAAGTATTATTATGATATTTAATATTTGTATCATTACTTTCAGTCCTCGGTATGGTCCTTTTCTGGGAAGGGGGGCACCAATATATTATTTATGAATTATTTTAGTGATAGTTTGCTATAGCAATCCAAGGTAAACGGGTACTTTTATGTTATTCTTGAGCATGTGATGAATCGTCAAATATTGTTCCGATCGCCATGATTCTTATTACATTTGTTTCATTAAAAATGAACGTTTCACTCATTTTATTAAAAATACATCCAATCAAAATACAAATATGACAAACATTTGAAATACATATCTTTAACACATTTCGTTAAAAAGACGAAAGAATGAAAATCAGAAATAACACTGTAAAGCAAAACAGTCTATTTCATCATCAGAGTAATTTTTCTAATTTTCCTGTGCAAAAAAATAAATCTGATACTCCCGGGAAAAAAATGCTATTTGCGAAAAATGTACCGGGCTAACATAAATGTACGGAAAAACATTTGCATATAGTGGGTTTTGAAGACATTTGTAAGATAAATCGGGACAGGTGTTACATCCGCACCACGTTGACGCGACTTTTCCCTCGCAAAATTCTTCAAAAATTCTGTTTTTGAATATTGCTTTAAGTGTTAATATATACGATTTATTGTGAGATGTTTATTATTTAGAGCAGTTTTTTATCGCTGTAACTGCCGTTTCTTTTTTTTTTTTTTTATAATTCGCTGAAACAAAATAACCGGACTATTATATGAGTTATAATATCGTTACTTTATTGCAATCACACCAACGTGGTTCGTATATGACGCCTGTATCGAGGATTCTAAAATGAAAAGTTTTGCAAGGAAGTAGTGATGATCTAAACAGATATCACCTCCGACGCCTATACTATTAAATAACAGCCAAGTTCGGCGTCAAATGTGAATCAGGAATTGCTTTATAAGCGAACAATGTTGAACAATATATTATATATTATAGATTATTTTTGAAAATTAACAAATTCACAGTGCAATTCCTTTCAAAAACCGTTTATTAGAAACATTAAAAAGACTAATATTTGATAAAATTGGTCACCTGATTGCGTAATCGCCCCCCCCCTCCTCTATGACTTTTACCAAGCACTGCAGAACAATATGATAAAACAAATCTTCCGGTGTAAATAGCTATCTAACAGAGTAAGTACCATCGAAATCTATTTCACAGAATCTTTTAAAAAGGCGAAATTTTCATAATTGAATTCATCTGATTTTAGAAATTTTTACCGTGATTCTATAAATAACCAACGAATAATGTTATGTAACATATTGAAACTTTACATGAGATATTATTTAACAATACACAATCGTCAAAATTCATTTAGCTAAACTCGAGTTACAACAACCGAAACAAAATTATAATTACAATCAAATTACATTAGAATTTAAGTATGTAACTTTATTTTCCCAATATTACCAGCTATTTATATAATTTACATTTGAATGTAACAAATTACTCAAAAAAGTTATTGTTCACTTAAAATTTTTTTATTATTATGAATATCGTTCGGACCGATGCCATACTCATGCCTTTCCGGCTTAAAATCAAATTGCTTGTCGACAAAGGTGATAAAAGTAAAATCAAAATCCTAACATATTCCTAATGTATCTTTTAATTTCTAATTGATATGCGCGTTTCAACATTTAAGAAACTGATAGAATATGCAGTCGCCAAAATCGCAAACTTATTCCAATGTTAATCTCTTTATACAAAATAACAGAATTTTCGGTCATTATTCTATAACCAATCCTCGTAGAACGATGTACTATATACGGAAAACTTCACTGAAGTAAAATCTATCTAACAGTGTACGTTCCATATAAATCCCTTCAGTAGAACTGAAAGAGTAAGCGGAATAATCGAATTTTCAGTTTTTATTTTATATAAATAAGTAGATGATTAGATTTACGTCAATATATATAATTTAATCGAAATCGTAGATTTGAAAGTGAATTAAATATTGAGTACAAATCTTGAACTGGAAAAAATAATATAGGTTCGTTGAAAGTAAAATAAAAACTATTTCAAGATAACATGTTTTTATAAAAAAAAAAATCATGAAAACTCTCAAACCAAAATGAATTGTATGTTAAAATAGAATTATTTTAGCCAATCGGAAACTTAATAAAAGTTAACCTAGTCTTGATATTTGTATGATTTTTTCCAAAGCACACGTACACATGAAAAAAGTGCTTCCAATACTTTAAGTATTTAGTATATTGCTCCTCCAAGCATGGTCGATCTCATTTGTCTTCTAATGCAGAAAAGCGGCATAAGTCATGATTTTTTAAAGTTTCATGACTCTTTCAACTATAATGTTATATAAAAGATGCTTTTTTTTAACCTATCTGTGTAACAGGAAAGTTTTACTAAATATAATTGATAGGACCGGGTGACTGTATAGAAATTTTTATTTCGTAATTTTTTAAGAAATGTTTTTATTGACCCAGATCATTTTTAAAATATTTTTTTACCACATTTAAACATTTTTGTAATTAGAACTATATGTGTATGACTAACGGTTTAGAAATTAGCTATTGCCCACCGTTAAAAGAGGGGAAAAACTTTAATCACACTCACTAACGCAGGCTTATGAATCTAACCATTATATATATATATATTAATCTTTAAAATTCATTATTAAATTATACGAATATATTTAATTAGTATAACTATACAATTATTCATTCATATCTGTTAATTGAACATCCAGTATAAAATACAGTGAAACCATTATTTGTAACGCAATATATATCAATAAAACATGAAAAATTAAATTAAATTCCACTCGAAATTTGCAGATGAATTATGCACACATATTAAATCAATAGTTCGTGCTGTATTTACTAATATTTTGTCGCAGTTGAAAAAAAATTCGCCTTCACAGTTACGTTCTTATTACTTCTAAAAGTGAAATGGTAACTATTCCATGAAATTCTATTCCCAAGGTTTTCCAACGCAGATTAGTTTCTACTAGCAAAAGAAAACATCATCTCACATTTAAATATTTTATTAAGCAGGGGTATATTCCAAAAAAGTAATAGTAATAAAATTCCAAGAGTGTATTCTACGACGGAATTAAGAAATACTATGAAGACTCAAAGCGGCGTATAGTTTTAAAAGGAATGTATGTTGAAATCTTAGAATAATAATTAAAAAAAAATCTTGGTCACATTTTTGTCTCATAAAACATTGTTGACACAATTGAACAAGTTATGTGAATTTAATTTAATAAATTTAGTTGTAATAGTTATTATAAAATAACTTTTGTATTTGTAAAACTTTTGTATAATATTAACTTTTAGACATGTTGAATTAAGTATTTTCATGTTGCTGTGCAAAAAATATACCAAAGATTACATAAATTTTGGAATTAAAAGTATATTTGGAACCTTGAAAAATTAAACATCGTTAAATTTAGAAGTTTTACTCGGCAGCATGTTCAATACTTCAAGATATATAACAACTTATTTTTTCAAGAACTGACATTTATTTTAAGCAATATCTGGTATACATACATGACTTACAACAGAAACCTTGTTTATTTATTGTTAATTTTAGTTTATAATCGTTTTAAGCAAATGCAAATTTAAAAATACTTATTAAATTTATGCTTCAAATGAAGTTAATGATTGTCTTTGAAAATTGGCTGATTGGTGTGAAGAAAATGAAATATACTTATAATGTTGCTACAAGGGCGAATCCAGGCCCCTATTCAGAGGAGGGGGGGGTCACAGCTCTTTTTTTCGCAGAGGGGGGGGGTCATGTCTCTTAATAAGTAATTTTTATATTGAAGAATGTTCCAACATCTAAAATTACTAAATTTCTGATACTTTTATTTTTATTCGTAACAAAAAGTTGCATTAATATTCGTACAAAAAAGTAATTTGCAAAAAAGTATAAATATATATGTTACCGTTAAAGTATATAATTTAATTATTTCATAAAAGATCTAGTCATTTCATGAAATAACTATCCAAGTCCGTTAAAGTGGGTAAGTTAATGGATTCTATGATTTAACTAGCTATTTTATAGATTAACGATTGCCTGACCGTTAAAGTTTAAAATAAAAAAAAATAGAATTAAAACAAATCGTAATTTTATAAATTAACTGACGATAAATAGTTAAAGTCATTGAAAAAATATATTTTCAATTATTAATAGATAATTTAATAAATAATTTATAAAAACAGAATACATATTACTAATTTTCAGAATTTTCTAACCTTACAAAATGAAAATACTGGAGTCGTGAAAATTTTCAATTCTATTTTTTGACGGGTTTACTCATTTTAGAGGTCAGAGCTTCCGATAAACGTATTTTTACAAAATGTATGTTTATGACTGTATGTAACACGAATTTTGTGGGCGCTCTATCTCAAGGATTAAGGGTGTATTCGAAAAATTGCTTTTCCACCTTCAGCAGCTCAAAATTTTCCGATACAATTTCAGACACATTTTTAAAAGTAGAAACACAAAAATTTGCTGATGGGATTTTTGAAGGGACGTGCCGTGTGATATCTTTTTACGCTCAATTCATTAGAATTTGATTTATAAGCAATCATCTTCTGAGTATGACCCTTTTTTTCGTTCCCAAATCTCCATCTGCGGGAAAATCTGTTCAAGATGCCGTTTTTGATTGCTTTTCTGCACTTATTAAAGAATTGACCTTCACGGCACCTTGTGCACTTTCTAAATAAGAGAATCTGCGAGTTTCATGTGTTTGAGAGCAAAAGTGAATTCAAAAATAAATCGGAAAACAAGCAGTTTGAATCGAAATACACCCTTAACGCAAGAGATTTTTTTAAGTATATTTTCAGATATTTCCTGATATAAAATGATTCTGATTTGTTTTTGGTGTTAATTTCTCAACTGGTAGCACTGCTATGCTGCATTTTTTTAAGTTTTATGCAAAAGCTATATCTCAATAACTAATACAGTCAAACCTCGTTAACATGAACACGCTTAACGTGAATTACTTTTATCATGAAACTGTATTCACAGTATCCTATAAAGACGAATACAAAAATTTGATACTGATAACATGAATTACTGTTAACATGAACAAAATTTTGATTCCTCTTGAGGTTCATATTAACGAGGCTTGACTGTATACGGATTTCCATCAAACTTTAGATTCATTTAGATTTTACATTAATTGATGCTGTTTGCATTTTGTTTTAAATCGCTCAACAGGTGGCTGCTAAGCTGCATTTTTCTAGATTTTTGCATTAGATCTATCTCAACAACTAATGCACGGAATTTAATAATAATTTATATCTAGGTGGACCGAGATATAACTGCTGACTGGTGCTGATTATTAGTTGGTGTAAATTGCTCAACCAGTGGCGATGCTGTGCTGTATGTTTTATGCTTTTTGCCATAGCTCTGTGTTAAAAAATTAATGCAAGAATTTTCGTCAAACTTCAGATTCAGTTAATGCTTGACATGAATTGATGTTGTTTACGTTTTGGTGTAAATCACACAACAGGGGCGCTGTTATCCTCATTTTTCACGATTTCAGCAATAGCTTTATCTCAAAAATTAATGCACTGATTTTCATCAAACTTCAGATTCAGCAAATACGTGATATGAACTTGTTCTCTTTATGTTTTGGTGTCAGTTGCCCAACAGATGGCGCTGCTATGCTGAATTTTGCTATGCAATACCTTTATCTCAAGAACTAATGCACGAATTTTCCCATCAAAATTATGATTCAACTATGTTTGATGATTATTGCTGCTGCTTACAGTTTGGCATAAACTGCCCAGCTTGTGACGCTTTTATGTTGCATTTTTCCCAATAACCGCAACAGTCCTATTGAAAGAACTAATGCACGGAATTTCATGATTTGTAGTATTCTCCCGATGAGCATAGATTGTCATTTAATTTTGGCACTGTGATAGCGGCATTTGAAATATTAGCATGCAAGAGATAGAAGTTTTGGGGTTGCTACATCTGACTTATTATATTAGTTTAACTGTAAGTGATAATAACAGAATGTAGTATGGCAATACATATAGTTAAATTTTATAAGTTATAATTACATAATTTTTATTAGAAGAAGGATGCCAAGTGCAATTGTATTAAATGTATCTCATTTAGTGACTATATTCTTGTTCCTGAAGAAGTAATTGATTTTTTTCCAATTGCAAATATATTTGAGAATAAAAACAAATGAAAACCTCTAACATAAATACTCCGCTTGTAATTTTTTGTAGATGATCAGTAGAAAATTCTTGTATTTTTTTTTCAGAGGTAGCAATGCCAAAACTTTCTTCTATCTCATACATATTAATATTTCCTAAAAAAAATCAGTATAGCAGTGCTACTTGTTAGGTGATTTACACCAAAAACTAATCAGCAACATATTACTTTAACTTCTGATGAATCGAAAGTTTTGTGAAAATTCATGTTTTCGTTTATGAGAATAGAGCTATTGCGAAAATCTTTAAAAAAAATCTGTAAAACAGTGCTAAATGATGTACACTAAAAATTGATAAGTATCAGTTTTTAGCAAATACTAAATGAATCTGAAGTTTAGTGAAAATCCATACATTAGTTCTTGAGATACTGCTACTTCGAAATCGGAAAAAATACAGCACAGTGGCAATTTACACACACAAAAAATATATGTAACAAGAACTAACTCAATTTAAAGTTTTATAAAAATATGTGCATTAGTACTTGAGATAGAGATACTATGGAAATTGTGAATAATGTAGCATAGCACCGCCACCTGCTGAGCGATACACACCAAAAATAATAACCTTTGGTTTATATCATGATATAACTTAATGTAAAGATTTGTGAAATTTCGTACATTAGTTCCTGAGATACGGTTCCAATAAATTATTTATCACTTACAGATTCACAGAATAACAGACAGACATTTTCTAATAGTTCTCAAATCTTGTTCATTAATTTGTAAAACGTGTAAATCTATCGAAAACTGGAAGTTGAAACTCTTTACGAATCCAATTTTTTCTTCTTATAAAGATAAAAGAATGTAAAAATTTGTGGTCAAAACATGAACTCCCTATAAAAATTAATAATGAAAAAAAATGTAAAAAAAAAAAAAAAAAAAAAAAACACTCTGACTGCAAAACAAACGTAAACCATTCAAAACTGACTAAAACCAGCTATAATAGGTTCAAACGGATTTCTCATGCTGTTTATCATAATTTAACGGTTAGATATTCTATAAAATACTTAGTTAAATGATTGAATCTAATAATTTTGCGCACTTTAACGGATTTGGTTACTTATTTCCTGAAATAACTAGGTATTTTATGAAACAACGGATTATATGCTTTAATGGTAACATAATTAAATATTTTTTTCAGATACCAAGAAGTTGAAGATTACTTCATTTTCTTATAAAATTAAGCAATCATTCAAGAAATTAAGCATTTTATGCAAATTTTTAGGAATTGACAATTTCAAAAAGCCGCGAAGAGGGAGATATTGGCTGTCGCGGTTTGAAATTCAGTTTAAAGCTTCACAGTTTACGGAGATTATGTGACAGATTTTTTACTTTCATTGAAAAATTGAAACCGTTAATCAATCATATTTGATTTGAATAAATGCATCTTGCATCTAAGATTAAAATATATTTCATAGCCATAACAGAAATTACCTACTTAGAATTTAAATACAGCTTTAAAAGCGTCAGAAAAGTTATCATTGTTAAACAAGGGATAAATTGAAAGAATTCAATATATATTTCACTTTTTCTATTTCATTTGAAAATTTTCTTCTTTCAGAGGGGAGGGAGGGGTTATGACCCTCGTGACCCATCCTTTTGGTGGATACCACTGTGAATAACTATTATAAAATAATACAAATTATCATCTATATTAAATATAAAATATAAATTGACTTTTAAGACAAGATTAAACTAGTCAGAAACTAGGATTATTAGATTAAACTAGGCAATCCCAAAACATTCTTTTATCTTATGCGCGTTAATACTTCCTGAAAAATACAGCATAGAAGCACCACCATTAGATGGTTTAAACCAAAATCTAATCAGCAACAACTTATGTCAACTTATTACTATCTGAAGTTTGATGAAAATCTTTGCACTAGTTTTTGAGATAGAGCAAATGCAAAATCTTTAAAATAAATCTGCATAACAGCGCTCCATGTTGGGTTATGTGCACTAAAAACAAACTGGATCAATATTTTATCAGGTACTATTTGAATCTGAAGTTTAATGATAATCCATGCATTGGTTCTTGAGGTACATTTATTACAAAATCGTGAAAAATGCAGCATAACATCGCCATCTATATTGCGATTTGCACAAAAAACAAAACAACACTATTCTATATCAGAGATAAACAGAAACTGAAATCTTCCTGAGATAGAGCTTTTGCGATAATCAGGAATAATGTACCAAGCCAGCGCCACTTGTTGAGAAATATACACCAAACACTAATCATATCTCGTTTATACAGGGTGATTCAGCTCGTCGATGACAAACTTTAAGGATCGATAGAGCACACCTAGACGAACATTTTTGAATAGGGAATGTAGGGTCCCTGACGCGATGGTAAGGCGCTAGGCGCTTTCGAAAATTTGGGTGCCGAATTTCGAAACGTCATAAGAACTAGGGAAATGGTTAGATTTTCTTGCTTGTTGCGTCGAAATGATTCTGTTTGTTTAGACTTTCTTCAGTATCAATTTGATAAGCGTATCTCTTAAAACATGGATAGGGGGCGCTGCAGACTTTGGAGAGCTAGACAACAACTTTAAGCCCGTTATTTTGATAATTTAACACATGCTCGCCAAAGTTTATACTCTAACTTAAAGTTTGAACCCAAAAGTAGAGCCCTGCAAAAAGCGTAAGAGCCGGAATAAAATGTCAAAGTACAGGGTGGTCGAAACTCGAAGGCTCCTAAGAGATAAACAAACAGATTTCTTGACTTATGGCATGCATTTTCATGATTCTGTTTGCTGGGGCTCTCTGAAACTCAGTTGAACGGTACAAAAAGAAACATCGATAGGGGACGCTTTGGGCAAAAAACATAATTCGTTGACATTTCGGACGCTAACTGGAAACGGGGCGCTACGATCAGTTAGAAACAAAACAAGAGAGTAATTTACTTATCATAAGAAGCTATTAAAACTGCAGTTTTTTGTTTTTTTTTTAACAAACATAGCTGGTTTCAATCATGCACAATGCGCGCAATAAAATTTACATAAGGTGCTTTTTGCTGATTTATGCAAAAGATATCGTACCATATCGATATGCAAAAGATACGTAATGCGTAGACGACAACGCGAGATGACGTAGTTGTATGCGCAGACACGTCTTTTGAACGTGCGGTACCTACTTAAGCTTCGGGTTACTTGTCTGCAGATCGGTAATAGGATGGAACGGTACACAAACTCTGAATTGGCTGACATGCATTTGGCGTATGACGCTGCTGGTTGTAATGGACGAGCCGCTCAGCGGTTGTACGCCGAGCGTTACCCCAACAGGCAAATCCCCTGCCATGCCTTCTTCGCTCGAGTACACCAGAGGTTGTCCACAACGGGATCTTTCGACGGAGGCAGGCCTGAACGGGAGCGATCAGTGAGCACCCCCGACAACGAAGAAGCTGTGCTTAACCTGGTTGAGGACAACCCAGGTCTTAGCACGAGAGATATCGCCAGACATGTTGGCATTTCGCAAGCAACTGCGTGGCGCATCTTACGTTCCCGGAATCTGCACCCCTACCACATCCAGCGGGTGCAGTTGCTCAGAGAGCAGGATTTTGGCCCTCGAATGGAATTCTCAAGATGGTACTTGGCGATGAGATCCAGGGATCCCGTTTTGTAAACAGCATTTTGTTTACGGACGAGTCCACCTTCAGCCGGGAGGGAATGTGGAACGCCCACAACAGTCATGTGTGGTGTGATGAAAATCCACATGAAACCAGAAGCCGAGCAGCCCAGGAGCGTTTCTCAGTAAATGTGTGGGCCGGCATTCTGGGGGATTGCCTCATTGGCCCTTACTTGTTACCTGAACGGCTGACAGGTGGAAATTACCTGATTTTCCTGGATCAAGTGCTGCCGCAGCTTCTGGAGGAGACGCACGTACCCGAAGGTTCGCGTCGCCAGATGTGGTTCCAGCACGATGGAGCTCCGGCCCATTACACGAACGACGTGCGTCTCCATCTAAACGCAAGGTATGGCCAGCGGTGGATCGGGCGTGGGGGTCCAGTTCACTGGCCTGCCCGATCACCAGACCTCACCTGCTTGGATTTCTTCCTTTGGGGTTACCTGAAGGCCGAGGTATACCATACACCTGTCAGCAGTGCTGAAGAACTTGTGGCGCGCATTGTGGCAGCTGCAGGGCAGATCAGAGATACTCCTGGCATTGTTGGAAACACACACTCCTCAATGCGACGGAGGTGCGAAGCCTGCATCATGGCCCAAGGTCGAAATTTCGAGCATCTTCTGTAGTGTTATTTTTTGTAAATAAATTTCCAGTATCATTGATGTTTTTGGTCTAAATTTATTCAGAAGTGTTGAGCAGAGGTAGAAAATGTGTTTTCATTATTACTAACTGATCGTAGCGCCCCGTTTCCAGTTAGCGTCCGAAATGTCAACGAATTATGTTTTTTGCCCAAAGCGCCCCCTATCGATGTTTCTTTTTGTACCGTTCAACTGAGTTTCAGAGAGCCCCAGCAAACAGAATCATGAAAATGCATGCCATAAGTCAAGAAATCTGTTTTTTTATCTCTTAGGAGCCTTCGAGTTTCGACCACCCTGTACTTTGACATTTTATTCCGGCTCTTACGCTTTTTGCAGGGCTCTACTTTTGGGTTCAAACTTTAAGTTAGAGTATAAACTTTGGCGAGCATGTGTTAAATTATCAAAAAAACGGGCTTAAAGTTGTTGTCTAGCTCTCCAAAGTCTGCAGCGCCCCCTATCCATGTTTTAAGAGATACGCTTATCAAATTGGTACTGAAGAAAGTCTAAACAAACAGAATCATTTCGACGCAACAAGCAAGAAAATCTAACCATTTCACTAGTTTTTATGACGTTTCGAATTTCGGCACCCAAATTTTCGAAAGCGCCTAGCGCCTTACCATCGCGTCAGGGACCCTACATTCCCTATTCAAAAATGTTCGTCTAGGTGTGCTCTATCGATCCTTAAAGTTTGTCACCGACGAGCTGAATCACCCTGTATAAATGTCTAACAGAAACTATAGTTTTGTGAAATCTCGTGCATTAGTTATTGAGATAGGATGTCCTCAAAATTTTTGTCACATACACACAAACTCACAGACAGACATTTTGTAAAAATATGTTTTTGGAATTCCCTGACCTATAAAACGTGCCAATCTGTCGAAAACCGGAATTTAAAAATTTTCACGAATCCAATAATTTCTTCTTGTAAAGATAGAAGAAAATAAAAATTATGAATTTTAATTGTAGAATGACAAATTATCAAATGACAAATGAATACTTAAGGCAAAAATTTTATAAATCAAGTTTTAAATAAGATTCAAAATTTATAAATTAAGTTTTAAATAAAATTAAAACATTATAATTTTTAAATTTGAAAAAAAAAAAGATTAATGTGACCAGGAAATTGATTGCATAAATTCAAAAAATAAATAGTACTACTTGATCATTTATTAATATTAATTATTTGAAATTTTTTTAGACTAAATGAATTGATAAACATTCAGCTGCCAGTCGATAAAATTTAAGAGTTTTTACAAAAATCCTTGTATACAAAAAAACTCTTTTACAAAATTAGTCTGAATAAAAAGGCCAATTGGAAATATTTATTTTAATGAAACAAACGCCTTCACAAGCTTCAAATTGTTTCGTTTGAATGTGAGATAATTTGATCATAAAAATATATGAGATATTAACTTTTTCAAAATTCTTCTTTTTGGCCAACTCTACATTTTAATAGCAATAACTTATAAGACTAATGATTAATTGCTCTTTTAATTTAAAATTCATTGTTGATTTAATAAAATTATATATATTTTACTTCGTATATTATACATTTGCATATTTTTCATATGTATGAATAATTTAACTGTAAAAAATTATCCTTATAATTAAATTCTTCCCGAAAAGGAATAAGCTTTTCCCTCCATTCTTCAAAATCATTTTTAAAAGACATTTAAATTTAGTATTTAAATGTAAAATATTTGGTTTCAGGTTTAAGAAATGTAGTATTCTAATTTTTCTTTCCTTTATATTCATTATCATAACTAACAGAAATATTCTTTTGAAATTATAGAATACTGAAGAATACGTACTTGGTAAATACCCAAATTGGATATTTATTCGAATGTATAACATGAGTATTTATCCTTAAAAAATATTTAAGTATCTCTGATTGTAAGGCAGAAGAACATTGTAAATTTTACAGACAATGCTTTTTCTTTAATGAGGTATCCTAATGTATGTGTTTGGTTATTTTACGGGCAATCGCCCCTTTTTTTCATGGGCAGAATTTGTATTATTTTACGGGCAATGTCCCTTTTCTCACAGATATCTTGGTATTGTACTTTTACGGTCAATGCCCCTTTTTTGACGGGCATCCTGGCATTATAGTTTTGCTGGCAATGTCCCTTTTTTCAAGGGCATCCTGGCATTCTAGTTTTACAGTCAATGCCCTTTTTTTCGCGGGCAACTTGGCATTGTATTTTTTACGGACAATACTACTTTTTTACGGGCTAGTTATGCATTTGCTAAAATGTAAAATTACAGGTGATTTTTTGATTTACGGTCTAAATATTTTTTTACGGATACTGTCCGGAATCTCTGCTGCCGGCTTTTGTCGTAATTTTACTTAGAATTTTTTTTTTTTTTACAGTGTACCCAAATTGGTTATTTATCCGAATGTATAACATGAGTATTTATCCTTAAAAAATATTTAAGTATCTCTGATTGTAAGGCACAAGAACATTGTAAAAATTCGTTTCTGTCGTGTACAACAGGAATCTGTCTATGATTATACCCCAAAACCGATGATGTGAGAGAGTTTTCTCTCAATCATTTAATTTTTTAAAAGTTATTTTATTTAAATTAAAGATAACTTACATTGAATGAAATCTATAGTTAAATTTTTGATATAAATTTTAGAACATGTATATTTATTAATAACTTAGAAGCAATTTATATATATATATATATATATATATATATATATATATATATATTGAATATAGTTTGGACGACCATGCATCTCAATATTGAAAAATTTTGAAGAGAAATGATTTGCTTTGTCAATTCCACTTTTTCTTTAACAGAAATTAAATAGTTATAATATTTAAAATCAAATTGAAAACTTTACGATTTTCAGAAATTATACAAAAAGTTGAAAAGGTTATTAAATGTGCTTATTATTATTAATATTGTTGTTGTTGTTCCGTTTTAGAAAATTTTGCAATTAATTATGCGTATGCACTGTAAATTCTCCACACACACAAATAAACACATATTAAAACATTTTTTATACCAAATTTACAGCACATTCATATGTTGTGAATTAGAAAATTTCATACACAAAATCTTTTTTTTTTTTTTTTTTTTGTATTGTGATTGTGTTCTTAAACGGTTGCAAAAGTGTTGCTATTTAGAAATGTGTTCTAGCAATAGTGCTGTTAATTGCGTTGAAATAGTATTACAAGTAGTGTTGATAAAAATAGTTTCTTACAATAGTGTGTTGTACATTACTTTGTCACCGAAATAAGAACTCATTGCAAACACCACGCAATTTACAACCATTTAACGCAAAACATGTTAACGCTTTCTACATGGTGCCTTTCAAACAAGTTTAGCAAGTTTTTTCCGGAGTGGAAAAAACCGTCAAAAAGACCATGTAGAAAACCGACTAGAAGAAATGGAAAAAACTGTTATTCCTTATAAATTTACCATATAACCTAAAACTTTGTAAGATACAATAAATGTCTTCTTGCTATAACATTAAGTAATTTACCCTCAGATCTATACAAATTTAATTAATTACATGCTAAATTAATAATTACATCAGTTTTTAAGCCAAGATCACATGACACCAGTCTAAAGATCTTCAACCTTTGGCTAAATGAAGAAAAGAAATTTTACCTAAAATGCAGAAAATCGATTAAATATAATCAATTTTAATTTAACCAGCGTATTTTTCAGTTACTAAAACTTTTGAAAATAGTTGTAAATAGTACCGATCCTTTGCCAAATGTAGAATGAAATCCATTTAAATAAAAGACATTGCTTTGAATTTACATCAATTTTACTAAGGTAAGTAATATAGTACAATAATTAGTGTATTAAGTAAATTCCTTAAAATCCTCATTTTCCTTACTGCAGCAAAGTATTAATGTAACAAGAAAAAATATCTTTTAGCATTAGACTGCTGCGATCAGTTTCTGAACTTAGGATAGATAAACACAAAAGATGAAATAAAGAACAAACTTTCTAGTCTGCAGAAAACTAAAACAGTTTAAAAGCATTTCGAGATACTCTTAGACATGGGTGTAAAAATCTAGGGAGCGGACCGTCTTTTATCACTAAATTTTATTAAGTAGATTTCGTAGGAAATACTACCTATTACAGTCGTTGCCATGGTACGGGTTTCGAAAAACTTCTTCATAACTTTTCATTATATGACCTCAGGAACACATAATCACCGCCATCTAAAAAGTTTATCTATACATATATATATATAGTTATGTATGTATGTACTAGATTTTGTCCGCTCGCTAAAAGTCGCACTTATGCAATAATCGTGTTCAAATTGGCCAAATACATTGAGATGGTTAATATCTCTGCAGGGATTGAAAATGGCCAAAATTTGCCTAAGGGGTGGAAATAGGGAGGGTTCAAAAATGTGAATACCGCCTTAACATGGCTTTGAGAAAATCAACACTTGCAAAACAATGGCAGGAGAAAATAAACATTTTTCACCATAGCTGTAGCCAACAATTAAAAAGAAAAAACACAAAATTCTTATTACAACAATTACTTTACTATTGAAATATTTGTCCGAGAGAAATAAAAAAAATAATTTAACAAATTTAAGAAAAATTAATATTATGTCACAGCTTTTGAATTAGCATGATTTAGAAATGAAACCAGAAAACGGAATAAATAGCTTGAAGAATTTTTTTAAAGCAAATATTACATCATAATGGAAATATAATAGACAAAAAGCAGGAGAAAATGCTATGTAAGTTTGTAAAAAGTGCTGAAACATGATAAAAACCAATCAATGGAAACATTGGAATATTTTAATATTTTGTTTTTGCCATAATATTTTGTTTTGCCTCTCTGATTTTGTTTTTGCCATTTTTAAATCTATTCCAATATATATATGTACACGTGTATGCATTATATTAGAATTTCACAAAAGGTTCAGCTTCCAAGAGCTTATTGATAGTGATGAAACTAGGTTTATCTCTATTCTTGGTTTGGTTTTTGTTGGTGAAATTTGTATCTAACTTCGAAATCTACCTCCACCTGTAGTCTGAGCCGGCAAAGATTTTTGCTTTCTTCACTTAAATTTTATTAGAATTCTTGCGAAACATTTATGTGAAAAATAAGGAATAAGATTTAGCGGTGAAAAACTGCTCAATGGCACTTACATTTTTATACCCCTGCCCATAGATATTTTGAGAAAAATAGTCTTTTAGGTAGATTTCGTATGAAATACTACCTAATGCAATCGCACCAGTTTATCTATCTATCTATCTATCTATCTATATAACTCACTTTTTTATGGACACGATAACTTCTATAATTCTTCAACAATCTCCATCAATCTGGTACATAAAATCAAAGGGAATATAATCTCGGCTAAGTTCGTTAATGGGCAAAATCGGACCAAAGGGGTCGGAATAGAGGGCGTTTTTGTGAAAACCGAAAAAACGCCATAACTTCTTTATTAAAGTAAGGTACCCTGGGGTAATAACGCCACGTTAAGGTTCTACCAATTTTCACGGCTTAGTTTTAGATTGTATTTTTCAAACAAATATAGGATCTGATGCAGCAACTCATTGACTATCTATATAAAATGAAATAATTTAACAGATATGTATTCATAAAATGTAATGGCGTTTTTTCTTGACCAATGCTATTTGGCGTTATTACCCACCTATATGGGTAATAACGCCATGCAAACAAAACTATGAAATAAGATGAAATAATTGCATGTAGATAGCCCAATTATAAAAATACAAACTCTACAAACTTAGAAATTGACAAATTGCATTCTAAGCTATTGAAAATGTTCGATTTTTTGTGAAAGTGAAAGAAAAATAAAGGTGTGGTGTGGGAGGGGGGGGGTGAGGCAAAAGAATATCAGACCGTGAGCTTCTTTTTGCTTAAAAAGGACCACTTAAATAGAAATATGAGAAACACTGCACAGTTTTAACTGTGTTTATTTGAATCAGTATTTAGGATGTAGCTCGGCCACTGCAGGAAATCAACCGGGGAATTAATGTCAAGGATTGGCGTTATTACCCCGATATAGTTATTGCGCAGTACATTTTAAATTACAAATTATCTCGAGAAGATATCCAAAATCTTCAACAACATTTTAAAAAGTACATGAAATGCACTACAAATTTATGTAATTAACAAAGCATTTCCGGATAAAAAGATAGTCTTCACATCACATAACGTATGTCGCAAATTTTAGATCAAGCGTTAATTTTAGTTGTTTGTAAAAACAATAAGACCTAAAAATGAAACAAATTAACTTGAAGCTGTTTTTTGCGATTTATATGACTCAAAACCCTTTTGCGCAGAGCACATGGGTGTCATTTACCTGATTATTTCATAATTATGCAAAATATAAGCACTTGGCGTTATTACCCCGCCTGGCGTTATTACCCCAGGGTACCTTAGATATCGAATCGGTTTAAAGTTTATATAACTTCATAAAAATGGGCCAAAAGTTTATGCATGACAGATTCTTGATAAATCTAGAAGTGGGCTCAAGGGGCGAAAAAAAACAGGGGTTTTAAGAAAAAAAAAATTCATAACTTCGTCAATTTTTAAGATATCAAGTCCAACTAAATTTTTTTTAATGTCCTTAAAAATATCTAAAACTTTTGTATTTACAAGTTTTTGATAGGATCAACTTTTACTTATGAAAAAAATTAAAAACGAAAAGAAAAAGGCGGTGAAAAAAGAGAAAAATCCATAACTCCGTCAATTTTTACGATATGAAATCTGATTAAATTTAATTTACATCTTCTTAAAAATGTCTGCAACTTTTATATTCACAAGTTTTCTTAGGACTAATTCGTATAGCAAAGAGAAATTAAACAAAAATAGGAGTTGGAGAAAAAACCTCAAATCCAAACTGCTTATATTCTGACTCATTTTTAAATTCATTTTTAATTATAAACGCATCCAAATGGTGGATCCTCTTATCTAGAAACAGTACAAAGTGACGCACTGGTCAATTTTCTGATAAAGACAGAATATATTTCAAAAAAGGCTACCAAAAAGGGTATTTTGAACAGAATTTCCCAAAGTCATCGGGACTGAAAATTTAAGTTCAAATAAGAAATTGCGTTTTTTTCTGACACGTTTTTAAATCCATTTTTGTTCTCAAACGCATCCAATTTACAGATCCTCTTATTTAGGAACTATATAACGTGATGTGTTGCTCCGTTTTTTGATAAAGACGGAATATATTTCAAAAAAGGCTACCAAAAAGGGTATTTTGAACAGAATTTTCCGAAATCATCGTGATTGAATATTTAAGGAAGTGTTCAAATAGCAAATTGCGTTTTTATGACTTGTTTTAAAATCCATTTTCGCTCTCAAACGCATCCAATTTACAGATCCTCTTATTTAGGAACTATATACTGTGACGCATTGGCCAGGTTTTTGATAAAGATAGAATATATTTTTAAAAATGCTGTCAAAGTGAGTATTTCGCAGAAAATTTTCCCAAGCAATCATGATTAAAGAATTAAGGATGTATTTAAACAACAAATCGGTTATTTTATGAGTCATTTTTAAATTCAATTTTTTTCTCAAATGCATTCAACTGACAGTTTCTTGTTATTTAGGAACTGTATAATGTACTTTTTTGGTCGATTTTTTAATAAATTCATATTTTATTTCAAAATATGTTGTCAAAATGGGCATTTGAGCTGAATTTTTCTTAAGATGATTCTGATAAAACCAGTTTTTGCAGAAAAATGAAATTAAAAATTTTTCATAAGCGGCCAAATGAAGTTATTAAACTGGGTTTATCTCTAATCATATATATATATATATATATATTTTGTTGAAATGAGCATTCTTCGAAATCTACCTCCGCCTACAGGCCCAGCCGACAGGATTTTTAAATCAGCATTCGGACATGCATGCTAGATGCTGATGTAAGTAATTACAAATTTGTATATTTACTGTGTTGTGCAGTTTTCAATAATGCGTTTTTATATGAAAATATCATATTTTTATATGAAAAATAAATGTTTTGCGATATAGATTTTTTCTCTCTCTTTCTACATAAATGGTATATTATTAATAAAAACATCTCTTTACCTCAACAGTTATAAAATCCATCATCCATAAATGTCTACTGTGCCTAAAGTTTGTCATTAAACAAATAATTTATTTTCCCAAAAATATTTTTTTAAACATTCATTAAATTTTCCAATTTATATTTCATATAATTATATTTTTAGTTCAATTACTTTACATTGTTAATATACTTTAATTTTGAGCATGTTTTTGTTTTCTGTTGGTTTCTTCCATTTCTTCTGGTTTCTTCTATTTCCTCCAGTTTTTTCCAGTTTCTTCCACTGTCCTGGAAGAAACCCAACCCTGCTTGAAAATTACACAATTTTAGAATGGAAATAAGAGGCAATTTGCTTTATCGAAAAAAGTTGCAGGAGATTGCTGAGTGATCTGACTAACTTTGCCTATAAAATATCAATAATTGCATTTCTGGAAAAATTGTACAGTTTAAATAACACTTTTTTGCGCAAATTTTTTTCTCGAACGACTGATTTGCAACACTTTTACAAGACAACCATAAAACCGATTTTTTTTTAAAAGTGTTAATTATTATGTTTAGTTAGTGAAAATGAAAGTCCTTCACGAATTTTTAGTGTACAGCTTTTTAAGGTTAAAATGTCTCTTTTCCTCAATACTTCTCTCTCTCTATTTTTTTATTTTTTTTTATTGTGAGACCAGTTAATCATACAAGTATATTTTTAACTTAAAAAAAAAGATTTTATACGCTAATAAAATATTCTTGTTCGACATTTAAATGTATATATATATATATATATATTTATATATTTACCATTCTTCTTACATTCACTAACCCCGAAACAAAGCCTCAGAACCTTTTTTTTTACATTAAAACATACTGATGCAATGCCTCTATCTTCATTTTAACTTTCTTTTCCTTTAAGAGAACATCAAAGAACACAAGCTTTGATCATGAGATATTCGATTAAAGAGCTGAAATATATTGCTGAATTTCTTTTGAATCACACTTTTCCCTTATTGAGAATCAAAGATAACACAATAAAGGAAATCGGAAAGAAATAAAATTAATGATATTTGGAAGCTATAAAGTGCGGACTTAGTTTGCATTATCATCAGGAAGTTGAGATTCTGTGAAGTTTTTGTTAAAGAAAGGCGACTTTGTGTAAGACTACAACAAAAGAGAGTTTTTTTTTGTTTTAAAAGAATTTTAAAGTTATGTTTGAGCATTAAATTCAAATGACTCTATCTCTCTTTTGAGCCAATGATTCTTAATAACAAATTTCTTACTATTCTATTTAAACTTTGATGTAACTACATAAAAGAGCCAATTCTATAAATTACAGAAGTTTAATGTATATAACATTTGATTTAACATACATAAATTCGATTAAAGTAAATATTTAAATATCATATATGTTAAAAATATAATTATTGCAACATTAATTTATAGACAGATAATGTTGCATGAAGTTATTTGCATTCATGACAAGCAAATCTTTCTTTTATTTAACTGGGGAATTTCTTTCATTAACCTCTTCAGACCTGAGCATAAAATAATTCTACAAATATATAGTTATTGCTTTTGCATAATCTAAATGACACCATAGATGACAGAAAGAGTCATTTTTGTGAAATCAGGGGACTGGTAATTTAGGTGTACAAATTTGGACATAAAAGTACTAATCCTCTTAAAACATTTGTTTAACTAGCAGTAATATAAATTTACGCATTAACAAAATTAATGTCTTTAAACAAGTAAATGATCAGCAAATCCTCAAAATTTTTTTTTATTGTAAAACATTTAAGTTAAATAATTATGAATATTTCTTACTTTCTTGGCCACAATGTCTTGAAGGTATTTTCGAAACTCGGATGAAAATAATATTTATTTTATGAGATAAAATTCCTCAGTGCTGATGTTTATTGGTTTTGATTTAAAGCAAAAATCATTCAGCCGTATAGAAGTAAAGTAAAAATGCAAAAAATTTAAACAGTTTAGTTTTTATGAGAAAAAGAATGGAGGTGCACATCTGTGTACCCCAGGTCTGAAGAGGTTAAATAAAACGAGGTATTTGCAAAAAGAGTAATTAGTATTTGTAAATAGGCTCAACGGTTAAGGTTCTTGGAGCTCTATTTTAGAAAATTTTCTGTTGGACTAAACGAACCTCATTTTTAAAGATTCATACTATAGTAGGAACTCCATTAACGGATGATATGGAAATGTCTCTCCCGGATGAGCGAATACCCCGGATATGCGAACATCATATTTGAGAAATACATGCGAATATCATATACGATTATCATATTTGCACAAATTTCAATGAAGCAATTTGAAAAAAGGATAGAAACTATCAAATTATTGTATAATGGGACATTAATAATCCAATAAATACAAAAGAAAGAACATAAAAATATTGTTGAATGAAATATTGTTAAATGAACATAAATATTATTTAGATTTAGTTTTAGAACAATATAAAATATATAAAAATGTAGTTGACCTGACTGACTTGTGAAGAAGAATGTGATGGATTATTTTTCATTTAGGGTAACGTCCCCAGTAATTGGAATGCACCAATGATTGGTACATTCTACAAACATGTCCTAAAATAAGATTTATATCCAGTCTTTTAAAAATGCAAGACCATGTACCAGTTATATGCTTATTTACGTAAAGATTATAACTTTGATTTATGCTACTAGATGACAATAGTGCCTAGGAAAGAGAAACAGTTATGGCTTGTATCAAATTAACCATTTTTTTTGCAAATGCTTCTTCTTTTGCTTTAGGAAGGCATGCTTTTCAGTTCATTATTATCTGATTTGTAATATATTTTAAATTTTAATTGACAACAGTTTAGTTTAGTTAAAAGGGGTTACTTTAATTGTGTAAAAGTATTTTCGACACAAATATTTGGATTTCTGAATTAATGATAGATGCCAATTAATGGTGCTTTAATTTTGCTAGTTCCAAGTAATTGGCACCTATTCCAATTACAAGGAATTCGCAAGGAATTTGAGATTAAACCACTTATTTTGAAAGTACTTTTAAAGTTATAGACTAATTTTGTTTATCATTTGCTTTTATTTGAAAATATGAAATATCAGTATTTGGAATCCATTAAAGCTTCATATGACAATTACTGGGGACAGCACGACAATTACTGGGTATTACTATAAGTATATTTATTATTTTAAAGTGTTCACATTTGAGACTAATATGCTGATTTCTTACTCTCAAAAACCTGAAATATGGCATCTTCATCAACAGTAAATTCATATAACGCGATTAAACCCAATGCAAAATTTAAAATATTTTTTTAAATATAAACATGTGCCAATTACTGGATCACAAGGTGTCATACATTGGTGCTCTAGGTGTCAATCACTGGTGATTTTAACAACTTTTATAAATATATTTTTATAAAAATACTTTTTCAAAATTTTTTGCTTTTAATGGTCAAAATACGTGCACAGATATTCTTTCTTTGATTTATAAATATTTCCTAGTAAATATCTTATTTCTTTGCAATGAAAATTGAAGTAAGTTTAAAGGCAAATTCTTAATGTATCAATTACTGAGGATGTTACCCTACTTATCGACGAATTTTAGTGTGCAAATTTCAAAACATTATGAATTTGACAAGTGTGCTTTTATCTTCTTGATCGTTAGCGTTTGCATAAATTGACGCTTCATTGTGTACTAATGCGTCACCGTGACTTCATTTTTGATGATTTATAAGATTTTCACCATTACTTTCAGAACATCTTCCAAAATTCCTTGTTTTTTCTGAACAACAAGCGATACGCAACACAATATCATCGTCACTTGTAATTTCGTAATATTACAGTTTCGAATCTCATTAATTCTTTTTTGTAATGTTTCTTCGTTTTCATTTACAGAACAATTTACCTTTTACAAATCTTCTAAGATTTTTCTCTGCAAATTAGTACTGTCTTCGTCTGCTGTAAAAAATCCATTTACTTCATCTGATAAAATTGCCCTCCATGATTTGCTAACCGCGGTCCCCTTTGCAAATTTCCATGCAGCATCAACATAATAAATTGCTCCTAAAACTGAGATTTTTACCTACCCGGACAATCCGCAACCCAGATAATCGATCCCGGTTAATCGAGAGTTTATTGTATATGAAAAAATAAGAGTTTTATAAATACAATTTTTTGTCAATTCAAACCAGTCTACAACCAACTTCTTAAGAATGGATCGTATTAAATGTGCTTAAACTGAGCGTGCAAAAAGCTTTTGGAATGCAGCATTGTTCTCATTACTCAGGGAAATATCTTAAAGCTACTGTTCCTAGCCAATGAAGCGTTCGCCAGCTAATGGTATTCCTACTGGGAGGTTATTTTCTAATATCTGGTTTGCATTTTAATATTTTTAAGTAATTGTTCTTCATTGGATAGATGAGGTGCATGCCAACGTCGCTCCTTTTTTACTTTTTTTTTTTATTTTGGCTGTCGATATTTTTTAAAGAGCACTTTCAGTTTAAAACCAGTTTTGAAAGTGAAACTAACTTTATAAAAAATATCTGCATTCAAAATTGAAAAAATAAAAAAGGAGCGGTATCGACATGTTTTCAGCCATCCTTAAAAATAAATAAATAAATAAATAAAAATAAGAGAGAGAGAGAGAGAGAGAGAGAGAGAGAGAGAGAGAGAGAGAGAGAAATAAAGAAAAATTATTAATTAAATTATTTTGTATCATACTAAGCGCTTTTTATTTATTATTATTTACTTTTTAAAATAATAGAAAATAAATAAAATTACATATAAGTAACTGGTATAGGTAACTGTGTAACTGTGTAACACAAACTCTTGTGTATATGCCGGTAGTCTAATTATCATATCATAATTATCATAGTCTAATTATCATATTGAAAAACAAAGTTTGATTCGAAACCGTTTCTACAGTCAAGCTTTCCAATTGTATATCTTTCTATTAAAAAATGAATTCGTAAATGTGTCAAAACGTTTTGTACTTGTTGAGCAGAGCAGTTGAAAATAGCTTTAATGAAAAACATTGAACTGCACTGGTGTCGAAATTACCAGTACAATCTCCGTAATTTTTTTAGTGAGTCCTATAAATGCACACGTACCTATAATCACACATTCACACGTACACACATAGCCATATGTATAAATCAAAAGAAGAATTTACTGAAATGTAATTATGTAAATTATCTCCACCTTATTTTAAAATAAGACATTGCCTATACTATTCTGAATGAGTAATCTTCATATCACACGCATGAATTTCTATAAGCAATCAGTCACACATTAATTTGAATAGAATAGATAGTAAGAGAAAAGAAAATGGAGTTTTCCTCTAGCGTCATCGGACGGTACTAAATTTAAAAAAAGAACACTGCCATTAGCAAAAAACAGAATCGATCTCCGAAAATTTTCTCATATAAAACCACAAACAAATTGTCATGTCATTTAAAATCGCCCAATTTGTTGATCTTTTCATCCAGCGAGAATAGAACTTCATCCAACTGTTTTAACGACATTGTAAATCGGGTTGAAAAATCGCGTTGAAAATTTCATTTGAATTTCTGTGAAAGGCACAAAGTGACAATGAAATATTTTTTAAAGGAAAAGTAACGGCCTTTTTATTATTTTATCATGAAAGCGCTAGCTTATTATTTTAAAAAAGAAAGAAATCATTTGTATATTTGTTTAAATTTTTGCTTTTTTTCAACTTTAACAGTTGATATTAATATTTACCACTTGTTCATTAAAATAATTTTTATTTTTTCCCATACTTTTAATAATTTTTCAGTTATTTCAAAGCGAATAATGACCTGAACATATATTTAAATGGATTTACTGTGCAGCAAAGTAAAAGCTCCAAATTTAATAATTTTTTAATCTAATTTTTAATGCATATTTGTTGAAAAAAAAAAAAACACACATTAGACTAAATGCATGTATTTCATTTTACCCAGGGGTGAGAGGAATAGTGAAAAATCCTGAGTTCATGATTTGAAGAATCACTTCACTTAAGTTTAATCCTATTATGATTTCCTTAAGGATTTTCTTAAATGAAATATTGCAATTTCGTGAGATAAGTTTTAATTTACTTTTGTTCGGAAATGCATGAAACTAGCACATGTTGTTGTTCAGAAACTATCTAATTGCACTCTTTTTTTTTTTTTCAAAAGCAATTGATTTTTACAACAAACTGTAAAAGTTTTCCGATGAAACCAGAACAATCAATCAACGAAGGGAGAAAAACACGTGATCACGTGAAGTAAATCGCTTATAACTCGGTAGGTAATTTAATTGTCATAAAAGAGAAAGCAAAGTTAGATTCGATATCGTTACCATGGCAATTTTATCTCTCTCTATTAATAAAAAGAATTCGTAAATGTGCCAAAACGTTTTGCGCATGTTGAACAAAACAGTTGAGAACAGCCTTAATGACACAATGCAGCGCCAAGAATTTCGCCAGTCCTGAAAACGTTTCCGCGCAGATAATCACACATTCACACACATACACATATATCTATATTATAAAGGCCAAACGCATCTGTGCGTAACGCATACGCCACTTTGCGAATGGAAATACTTTCCTCTGCAATTTCGGTTTACAATTTCCGATACTGCAAATCTTATATTTCTAAACATCGCACATTTTCAATTTTTACACCATCGTAAAGAGAAAAATATGTACTTTTAAATGCCATTTGTTTGAAAGCTGTATCTCAATTTATTTATGAGTTATTAATTTTTTATAGCTTTTAGTACGAATTTTGTAATTGTGGCAACAGAAATACGTCTTTTTCTCTTAAAATTGATAAAAATTGAAATGTGCGCATGTAAATTTTCAGTAGATGAAAATTATGACGGGTTTAGATTTCACGTGAAATTCTAAGATCATGACAAATTGAAACAAATATTTTTATTTATTTATTTATTTTACTTTATTTTATTTTTACATACGAGTTTATACTAAACATAAGAACCTCAATTGATAACTTCATATTAATAACTGATCTTTATTTCTAGTTTAATTTTAATAATTTGTACAACTGAGTTTTAAATAAATAGTATTTTTTTCTTCTTAATTTTAGCTTGAACTAAAATTTATTTGAGAGTTAGACTGACCATTGTAAGATGCATTTTTTACCATAGCTAATTTTGTTGGTTTATTATAAATGAATGAAACTCTTCTTTCTTAAACATTTACTTTCGTCGAAATTCGACGGGTTCCACCTCGTATAAATTAAAAGAAGGATATCTTGAAAAGAAATTATGCAAATTATTTCCATCTTATTTTAAAACAAGGCTTTGTTCATTCTACTCTGAGTGAATAATCTTCATATCCACAAGCATCGAATTTCCAAAAGCAATTAGTCACACATTAATTTCAGCAGAATAGATATTAAGAGAGAAGAAAATTAAGTTGTTTTCTAGCATCATTGGATGGTACTAACTTAAAAAAAGAACACTGCCTTTAGCAAAATGCAGAATCGATCTCTGAAATTCTTCTCATTTAAAACCACAAACGAATTATCACGTCAGTTAAAATCACCCAATTTATTGATCTTTTCATCAGGCGGGAATTTCATCCAACTGTTTTAACGACCTTGTAACTTGGGTTGAAAAATCCGTTGAAACAAGTATTAAATTTCATTTGATTTTCTGGGAAAAACATCGAGTAAAAATAATTTTTTTTTTTTTTTTTTTTTTTTTTTTTTATGGAAAAGATACGTCATTGTTATTGTTTTACTATGGAATTGTTAACTTTTTTTTTTTTTTTAAGAAAGAAATCATTTGAATATTTGTTTAAATTTTTTATTGAAAAAACTTATAAACTTATTTTAATCGCAATTTTGATATAAAAAATAAAACATTCCCTTTAAATTCAAAAAATTAATATTTTTATATTATTTAAATTGTATTTTAAATTATTTATGATAGCATAATATTCTTTTTTTTTGTTAAAATATTCGTATGCTTTTCTTTTATATTTAAATACGGTGTATTTTTTAGAATATCACTATAGAATTTACTAAAATGTTAAAATACTCATTCACAATCTTTAATATTTTTTGTTTACTAAATATTTCAAGAAGAAAAGACGTGACAAATTGTCTACTATTTAGATGCAATGCAAACATTGTTTTATTGCGACTTTATATTAATTTAAGTTGTTAATTAGTTCACTTTAAGCAAATGTCAAATCTCTCAAAAGAGATTTGAGCTAATTCCGCAAGGAAATTAATTTTTTAACACTTTTCATTAATGGTCTTGAAATAAATATGCAAAAAGAGTCCTTAACCATTTTCTAACATTGGTAAGGTAATCTTATGTTTATACAGTGCGTCTCAAAAGTATATGGACAGCTGATTTTTTGAAAAAAAAAATGTTAAAAAGAGCAGTCGTTACGAAAAAGCATAATCAGCATATGAAATCATAACAATAGTTTATTAAAGAAAAGAAATATCATATTTAAATCACAGATTGTTTGTAAAATAATAAAATTCAAAATAAGCTGCCTCAAAAATATAGGGACCATTAAAAATATCGCTTTTATAACCACTGCAAAATATAAATAAATAAATAAAATTAATAAAATAAATATATACCTAGTCTGCCATTTTTACTTGTGACTTAAACATTTCAAAATATAAAATCTCTAGTTTAATTTTCAGTAGTTGTAAAATGAATTGCAAATTTCATTTTTTTCTGTTGATATAGTTAAAAATTGATGTTTAAAAGCTGAAAATGTTAAAGTTTCTGATATTGATGAACAAAATAAATGTAAAATATTTAGGGTTTATGAAATTTTATCCAAAAGTGACAATGCGATTGCAAAAAAAGTATTCATATCGCCCAATAAAAATATCACAGTGGCACACTAGAGATATTTTATGGGCAGTTTCAACCACCAAAGAAATTACAAGAATTTTAGCGTTTTCTACTTCAAGATGTAGCATTCTTTGTTTATGATAATAATTATAAATGATATATGATATGATGCGCATATGATATATGATATGATATGCATATATGATAAAAAATTTTATTTATATATTGCAGAACGCGTCGAACATTTACACTGTTACAAAATTGACATTTTTGCTGCTTCGAAACTCCACCATTTTTATAGAATATCTTTAGTTCGACCAATGAAAATGCTCCTTAATACAATGAAGTACTCGTTTTCAATAAACGTGACGGAGTGACGATGCAACAAATGTTTCAAATTTTTAGTAGTGTATGTTGAAATTGCACCATGGAAAGGCGCACATTCTTTGGACAGAAGAATGCATCTATTTGATGGATTTATTGTTAAACATTTTCTTCAAAGACAAATAATAATAATAATTAATAAAATAAAATAAAATACATAAAAATTCGACGGCTTTTATGACTGAGCTTTGATGACAATTGGGATAATCTAGGAGGAGAACTTCACGAGTTTCTTAGTCGACAACAAGAGAGTTCTCTCATGGTGTGGGGCCCATTCTGTTTCAACGAAAAAACGGATGTTACTTTTCTTAACAAAATGTCGAAATCTTTCCTTTCGGATAATCAGAGTTTTGCTCCGGAGAATGGTAGGAGACGCTTTTATCCACTGTGTCTAATAAAGAATTTGTTCTGCACGCTTGTGTTTTATTAGGCATAATATAGGTATAACTTAAATGAAATTGCAATTTACGGCTTTTTAGTAGTCCACAAAAATTTTGAAACGTGCAAAATCTGTAAAAACCTGAGTATTTCATCCCAGTTTCATACATGAAAAACCCGATTTTGAAGATATCTATAAACCAAAACGTGTTCTTAAAGTAAAAATTTCCTTTTAATCAATATTGCAATTGGTTTTAAACTATATGAATTTCAACGCTTTCAAATATAGCCACAAACGCAGGTCACTTTGCGCTCACGGAGAGGATATTTTTTCTACGCAAAAAGTAACAAAAATCCATATTTTAACATAATTTTCTTAAAGCATCTAAATCTCAATGCACCAGATTTGCATCCTCTACAAAAATTTTAAAATGTTCGAACAGGTAGAAATACTTTTTAAAAAAGAAAATGTGGAAAAATTCCGACAAAGTCCGTAAAAACAAAGAAATAAAAATGTGTTTTTACTAGGTTTTGTTCTTTTTTGCAAATCAAGGATTCAGAAAATAAAATTAACGAAAAATAAAAAAGTAAATAGTATATACTTTCAATACAATATTATTTATGATTTTTTGATTTAAAAATATAAAATCACCAAACTGATTTAAGGATATAAAACTATAAAAATTTGAGGTTCATTTAAAGGTCATTTATCGCAGACCCGTCAAGGCCGGGCGGATCAGTCAGTTTTAAATAAAATCAAAATTCTATCATTAAGAAAAAAATACAATTATGAATTAATGTCATTACCATACGACACTATTTTAAAAAATAATAAAACAAATAAAAATAGTTTAACTTTTATAGGATAGGACTTTTATTATTTCGAAATTTCATGCACCTTCCAGTACTTTATTCATTATCTAAATTGCAAAATGAGTCGAAAGGCTTTCTAAAAAAATTTGCTAATTTCTTTAAAACCACTTTACTGATTAAATATCCATTTTTTCTTTTGCGTAAAAAGGCGATATAAATAATGAAAGATTAAATCTAACGCATGTTTCAATCTTTCTGTTTACTCTGATATAAAATTCATGAATTCTATGAAAATAATATTTGTAAGCAGAGAAAGTTAGAGATAAATATTCTCTTTTCATCATTTTAATGCAAATTTTAAATATTTTATTAGATCCACAAAAATATTCTTTCCCAATTCTTTTTTTCTCATATACACTTTTATTTTCTTCTATCTATAATCGAATAAAGTTTGTAATTTTCTAACCATTTGGTTTTCGAGGAATTTACACGTTTTAGGGATCGGAAACTTCGAAAGACATGTTTATGTACACTGACAGAAAACTTCGTCAATATACACTAAATTATCCTTATTTTTTCACAAATAATTTCCGTAAACCCAGAAATCATATTTGATCCGTGAGTTCATTCCGAACGTCTAAAAAAGAGGAAGAAATTACGTTTATTCCCAGCACGCACGTGTTTTTGGTCTATCAGTAGTGAAATCAAATTTATTTTTAAAATGAAAAACAAAAAAATTCTATAGATTAAGATGTCTAATTTAGTCTAAAAAGACAAAAATGTTTTCGAATTTAAAAATAAAAAAATTCTCATTCATTCAAAAATACAAAATTATTATTAAAAGTTATTATTACAATTTATTATTAAAAGTTGGATAAGTTGAATAAAGTTGAATTTACAAAGTTATTTATAAATAAATATTCGCATTTGAAATATGCTTTAAGTGAGCACATTTAAAAGATAATTTAATTAAAAAATTAAATACAAAAACACCGATAATACTCCAAAATAATCTTATTAAATAAAAATAGAACACACACCTCTAGCAATATACGCAAATATATTTAAAATTCACATTTTTATGTTACATTAAAACTATCGTATAAAAAATCCAGCCACAATCTCATTAAAGACGAAATCTTCGAGATTTAACTTCAAAATTAAAAACGTTTTAACAAAATAGAGCAAACCACACCCATATCAAACGAACACACTTACTTCAAAATGTTTTCCTACTGTACAACCGTAGACTGGTCCTAGCGCGGTCGCTATCCAAAGTTGCGTCAGCGGTTGGATCCCCACGTCCGTCGCTTTAATCTTTTCCAAGCTTGTTTGAATTGACGGATATTTTACCTCTTTTAATGGCGAAAAAAATAAACGGAAACCCGTCTTTTCACAGAAAATTACAGGCAGCACTGCTGCCAGTAAATTTTCTATGAAAAGACGGAAGATTTTTTTTTGAAAGTGTACACAATTTCTGTCAGTGCGTGTCTATGTGTGTCACCATTGTATCGTCAAAAAGTGTATAAAATTCTACATACAATTGACTCAAATTTATGATATATAATTTTAACTATGGTAAGAAAGCCTTTCTTGAATTTGGAATTTTTCTCTCAAAAAGGTTGCTGCAATAGTGATTTTTTTTTCTATTTTCGTTATTGTACAATCTTAAAGTATATGAAGTTCTGCATAGATTGACCCATATTTCATCTATACATTTTTATCAGTTTTCGTTCCTTCATCAATATGTGAATGTTCTGCAGGAAGGGAGATCTGAAATAGCGATTTTTGTGTATTTTTCTGAATTTTTCGATTAGTGCACCGACGGAAACTTCGCTTCCTACCAAGCTGGTTATTTGGAAACAAATGACTTACAACACAAAAACAAAAAGTGTTAATTTGATTAAATATCATGATTAACTTAATTTTACTTCGAACTTAACTTAATTTTATTTCAATTAATTGGCTGCAGCAAAAATCTAATATTGAACTAATAACATTTGTAACTTCTTTTTGTAATATTAAGATATATGGCATAGAAGAAATTTTTGAGATTGTCGCATCCTATTACTTTGAAATTGAAATTTAGTGAAATGTTTTAACATTAATCTCATTTCATTTTTATTTAAAAAAATGTAATCTGTTTCATTTTTCTCTGATATATATTTTTCGAATTAGAAAATCTGGTAAATACTTTATTTAATGTATAAATTAAATTAATTAAAGTTATTTACTATTTTTTTTAATCTTTTAAACTTAAATAGAAAAAATCAATTTAATACAAAAAAAAAAAAAAAAAAAAAAAAAAAAAAAAAAAAAAAAAAAGAGAACAATTTTTCAAAGAATAGGTATAATATTCTAATCACAGTGAATGTGTTTGAATGTTTGGCTGAACTCGACGTGTAAGCAGATGAATTAAGTGTCATTTGTAGATTACACTATTAAAAATACTATAATATAGAAACTATACAAGCTATTTTTTATTTTACTAAGATATGTAGTTACGCATTTTACTATAAAAGTATACAAGCAGAAATTTTAAAGATTCATTATTTTCACTCTGAAAACCATTTTCTTTATTTATATATTTATTTTGACAATTTTAGATGAAATTGAAAATTTGACATTAATTTTCAATTTTTAATATTCAGGATTTACAAACGAAAGTGCTCCTAAATGCATTTTCATTTATCAAACATGAACGGTTATTTCCTTTATAAGCTAGTTTTTTAATGTATTAAATAAAAATGAAAACTTGTCTGTCTGTCTGTAATTATATACAAATGGACAGTTTGGAAGCCAGAATTTTGAAACTTTAGGTACATGTATATTAAAAGACAGCCGAAACATTTGGAATCGAATAAAAAATCGAAATAATTTACTGCTAATTTTGAATTAATAAAAAATCTCAATTTAACAGCAATTTCCTATCAAATTGAATCTTTTTTCGTTATAGCAGTAGCCAATAATAAAAAAATCAACAATAAAACTCTTACCACAAGAGTTACTTTTCTATTGCAGGATTTCAATATGAAAAATGTAATAAAATAACTAGTTTGACGAATTAAAGACACATCAATATTACGTCGTAACTTTTGTATTGCAACATTTCCACGCGAAAAATGAAAATAAAATAGATAATTTGACAAATTAAAAAAAAAAGTGAATATTACGTCAAGACTTTTCTATTGAAAGATTTTCATGAGAAAAATGAAAATGAAATAAATAGTTTCACGAATTTAAAATAAAAAGTGTAAGTTACGTCATATAATTTACGTCAGCATTTAAATATATAATATTATATAAGTTTGAAAAAAAAATGTTGAAGTATTTGTTAAACGTTAAAAATCCAAATTATGGTAATATTGACAAATTACAACATTTTGAGGTTCTCTGAGTTTAGTTTAATTATTTTTAAAACCATTCCATAAATATATACATGTGCGTATGCGTGTATATTAGAGTTTGAAAAGAACTGAAATAAAGATTTGAGATTTTTTAAAAATAACAAACTACTTATTATCTGACTCATTTTTAAATTCATTTCTGCTCTCAAATGAATCCAATTGATATGTTCTCTTATTTGGGAACTGTATAATGTGCCTTATTGATCTTTTTTTGATAAAATTAGAATATAATTCAAAAAATGTTGTCAAAATGGGCAATTTGAACAAATTTTCCCGAAATATTCGTGATTGAAGAACTAAGAATGTATTCAAATAACAAATTGCTCTTTTTATGACTCATTTTTAAATTCAATTTTTATTTCAAACACATTCAAATGGCAGTTTCTCTTTTTTAGGAACCATATAATGTGCCGTATTGGTCGATTTTTTTTATAAAGTCAGACCATATTTCAAAAAAATGCTGTCAAAAGTGTGTTTGAGCCAAATTACGCTTAAGATGATTCTGATGAAATCAGTACTTATAGAAAAATGAAATTAAAATTTATTTAAAAGAGGCCAATAAAGTTGCTGAATTGGGTTTATCTCTAAGCATATTTTATTTTTTATAGTTGAAATGAGTACTTAACTTCGACATCTATCTCCGACTATGGGCCAAGCGACAGGAATTTTTTTAATTATTATTATATAACCTCTGCCTAATGATAGGATGCATTTGAAAAAAAACCTATTATGTCACATTTTTAATTTTCATCTCTAAAAATAAATATTTTATGTAAATATTTCAAAAAAATAAATAATTGTATATACATACACATATATATATAGATATATATATATATATATATATATATATATCTTGTGATGTTTTTGTGAACTAAAGTAGTTTCGTTTTTGATAAAATATCTAATAGAGTGCACAAATTAAATTCTGATCTTTTTTTTTTTTTTACATTTGTTTTTTCGACAGTTTATTGTCGCAATAAAGAGAGACCGATATCAAAATGTTTTAAGTGTTGCAATTGAAATGACAAGGAAAATATGTTTTGTATTACCCGAGTTATAATAAATATTTTTAATGAAATTTATTGTGGCACTTGCAAAAAATTCCAAGTTAAAGTTTTTTTAAGAGACCAAAACATGTAGCATACCTAATTTTTAAATCACTCCATCGTATTAAGGAGGCTCAGGGGTTGAAAACTTTTCAAAAAAATCGATTTTTTATGATCTAGTTTGATTATTCAATTAATTCTTAACTCAATGCAAAAAGTCGCATAAAAATATTAGCATTTTTAGCGTAGTTATAAGCATTTATGTATCAATACTTACATAGCCGCATCCATATAATTTTAACTTTATGTCGTGTTTTCTTAAAACTTGATTTTTGACGGCTAACACCAAGATTAAAAAAAACTATTTGATGGAATGGCTTATTTTTTTTTTTTTTGCATGCATATAACATCATAATCTAGATTATGAATTAAGGATATATGACTTAATAAAAACAGTATTAAAAAATCTCTCAATGTTGAAAATTAAAAAAAAACCCCTAAAAATACAACTTTTTTTTCCATTAAAAATACTCAAAATATTAAACTATCTAAAATATATTTATTCATAATCTAGATAATGATGTTATATGCATGCAAAAAAATTTAAGCCATTCCATCAAATAATTTTTTTTAATCTTGATGTTAGTCATCAAAAATCAAGTTTGGGGAAAACGCGACTTAAAGTTGAAATTATATGGATGCGGCTATGAAAGTGTTGATACATAAATGCTTATAACCCCGTTAAAAATGCAAATATTTTTATGCGGTTTTTTGCATTGAGTTAAGAATTAAATGAATAATCAAATTAGATCATGAAAAAATCGATTTTTTGAAAAGTTTTTAACCCCTGAGCCCCCTTAAAGTGCTGCGTAATTAATCACTTCAGGGTTCGAATTAATCAGCGACATTTGACCTTTAATGCACAATTAACATTATTTCTATCGTTATTATTACTATTATTATTATTATTATTATTATTATTATTATTATTGCGAAGACTAGGGGAGCTTCTTAGCTCGATGTGTAAATCATTTGACGCAAAATGAAATATTCTATTCGGTTGGTAATTCCTTCGATAAATTCGCCTGAAATTATCATGCTTGCTTAAAAATAAATTTGAAAATTTGCCGAATACTTGTGATCTGTTAAAGTTGCTTTTCTATTAAAAAAGTTCTTCAATTTTTAATTTTTATTTTTTCCAGCGAAAGGCTAAGAATACCTAAATAATGATTAATATTTTCCATTACAGAAAACAAATTTGTTCTATTAAAAAGTGCTTTAATATTTTTTCCAGCGCAAGGTAAATAATACGTTAATAATAATTAATATTTTTCATTACAGGAAATAAAGTGTGTTTTTTTTCTATTAAAAAGTGCTTTATTTTATTCCAGCTCAAGGAGAAGAATACCTAAACAATAATTAATATTTTTCATTACAAGAAATAAAGTTTTTTTTCTATTCAAAAAGTGCTTTAATTTTTTCCAGCGCAAGGCAAAAGATACCTAAATAATGATTAATACTTTTCGTTACAGGAAATAAAGTTTGTTTTTTTTCTATTAAAAAAGTGCTTTAATTTTTTTATTTTTATTTTTAAGCGGAAGGCAAAGAATACCTAAATAATGATTAATATATTTCATTAGAGGAAATCAAGTTTGTTCTTTTCTTCTATTAAAAAATTGCTTTAATTTCTTATTTTTATTTTATTTTCACCGAAAGGCAAAGAATACCTAAATAATGATTAATATTTTTCATTACAGGAAATAATGTATTTTTTCTAGTAAAAAAGTGCTTTATTTTTTTTTCAGTGGAAGGCAAAATTCTTTGCCTTTAGGTATCCACCTAAATAATAATTAATATTTTTCATTACAGGAAATAAAGTTTATTTTTTTATTGAAAAAGTGCTTTAATTTTTTTTTCAGCGGAAGGGAAAGAATACCTAAATAATGATTAATATTTTTCATTACAGGAAATATGTTATATTTTTCTATTAAAAAAGTGCTTTAATTTTTAATTTTTATTTTTTTCGGCGAAAGGCAAGGAATACCTAAATAATGATTAATGTTTTTCGTTACAAAAAATAAACCCATTTTATTTATTTATTTTAAGACGGAACCTGTTTTTGAAACTGCTTATAATGCTTTTAAATATAATAAAAGGGAAACAAATCATCTCTTTGTATTTACTTAATCCTAAGATCGAGAAGAAAGAAAACGCATTGTTGCGGTTAAGATAAAAAAACCTTCTTACGCTCACGTATTCATGCTATTATTCATTCTCTTCGCATCTTGTCAGTTGATAATAATAAACATTTTGTCGCAGTAATCTTTAGTTATCGTGTGTTAAAATGTATACTTTGGATATTATTTAAGCTACATTTTTTTAGAAAAATATACATGAAGAATTTGAAATAAAAAAAAAAGTTAGAAGACAAATCGTTTCCATGAATTGACATTATTCTAATTGTATTGAGCATTACTTTGAAAAAAATGACATTAATCTTTTATATTCGTTAACTTCTGTACTTAAGCTTTGATATTGCTTATATTATTCGACTAATTGCATTTTACTAGGTGCGTTTGTAATTTTATATATACGTAGCACCTTTAGCTGTCACGTACGGCCTCCGTTTGTCCTTCCTTCTGTCCGCATATAATTGTGCAAAAACATGAATGGTTTCAAACTTCATATACATATTCGTTGCAGAAAAGTTTGTCCAGTCATTTCCTATTTTATTAAAATAAAATCATAAAAAGAAGCTAATAAAAGTTTTCGTAACTCTATTAAATTCTATAAAGCTTAATTATTTCAATGATATCCCATGATCCCAAGAAGCAATGATTATAGGTTTAATTGGGGATTTTGTACTACATAAAATATAGTCATGTTGTTTCCGTTTTATAAATTTAATATACATAATTGTAATGAATTTTGTGTTCATGTATTTTTGGATAAGAGTGCAACAGCTTTTGCATCAAGAGTTGAATATTTTAAAAACTAGCTACTGTACGAATGCACCTCATTTTTTACGTTTAACATTAGATTTCCGACTTGTTTTAGCCTAAATAACCCAAAACTGAAGATATGTAATAGATAATGTGAAATTATTTTAATAATTTCGTCAATTAGAAAATTGTCCTTATATGGCAAGAAAAAATAATAAAGTTCGGTATATATTTCTTCCTTTTAAAGCATCTCTCAGGTCTACATACATTCTATAATACACGCGAGTTTTAATTGATTGGGTAATTTAACGTCCATGTTAGTTGCACGGCGTAGTTTGATTTGTTGAAAAAATTATGAACTTTTACGATAATTTTACTGTTGACAATGACTAATAAACACCAATTGAATGTAACAATCCCGAAACTTTCTTCTATCTCAGACGTACATCGTAATGTTTTAAAAAGTTGCTACACATGTAAATACTCCAATATTATTAGTTCAATACTATACTTAACTTCGTTTTTAATCTTAAATTTCTGCTTCAATCAATTAATCAGAGTAAAAATGAGCTAATGTGGAACATGGTATATATTGTAATTGATAACTTTTTCCTTATTCTATTGTCATCAGATGTTTGAAAATAACCGATACCTAAATTGCCTTGATCAGGAAGGAAGCTCCTATGATCAACAATGGAATATGGAATTTTAATTTGGATGTAGCCCCTGAAATATAGGGGGAACTGGGGCATATTGATACATGGGGGACATTGATACACCCTCTCTACTGCTGAAAGGGTCATTATAGGAAGTTTCACAACAGCTCCGTACGGAGATGCTAGTGCACTCAACTACATACAAAAAGTCTTGGAATGATTCAGTTGTTTGATGAAACGGGATGGGTGATTTACTGTTTTTGTGGATCAAAAGTAAATTTGAGATGTACAATTGAAATGGTATTATACAACTGTTCTAGTGTTTTCAACCGAAAAGAATACTCTTTCTGGCAAGTAAAGTTACTCTTTATCAGTTCCTCATTCTTTTTTGTTAGATCAATTAAGAAGTATTGGATTTGAGACTCATTTTATTCAAAATGACTTTATAGGATACATTGATACAGTCTTTGTCGGGGCACATTGGTGCAACCTAAATCCTTTTCCAGTTCATTTTTTCATTACCTTTTATTTATTTATTTATTTACAATACACTCCTTAATCCAACCATTTTTCTCTAAAAATTTCTAATATTAATTTTTATTGAAGTGAAGTAGCTCTAATTTCTTTATATTAGAACATTTTATAGTATTTTTGCAAAGAGAAGACGTACGAACTTATCCAACATCTAGTGCTATTAGAACTAACAAAAGAAAAGGACGGCATCCTGGAAGATCTCAAATTTATATTGATTCTCCAGGGAAAGAAGTACCTTCGACATGAGAAATGTTAAGTAAGAAAAACAGGCTGTAGAATAGCGCAGGATAATTATATTATAAATAGAATGTTTAATATAATTATCCTTTATTTTCTGTTTATAAATCGATTTATAAACAGGAAACCTGGTGATTTTTTCATCTTTCCTAAGAAAGAAGATAATGCTGGGGTTGAAGTGCCAGAGACAAAATTACCACAGCCAAGAATCAGACAAAGAACAGCCAGAACATTAGGTCATTATACATTTAATTTTGATTGCTTTAATATTGCTTACAAATGATGTCAGGGTGATTTGAATTTTTATAAATAATATAAAATTGTTTGCTAACTATTTTTCTATGAAAAATGTGTATTGGTGTTATTTTGTCTCCATTTTTCTCTGACTTATCAATCTGCTCCGGGGATGGGGCACATTGATAGAAATGACTTTTTTTGATTTTTTTAAAAATTACATGCAAAAATAATGTATAAAACAACGATTATACATTTTTATAACACACTACACAGGTTTTGCTGACACCACACAGAAAAATAACTTGAAATTTCTGCTTTCTGGACACCAAAAAAATTCTTAGAAAAAAGCTGTATCAATATGCCCCAGTTCCCCCTACTCCTTTTAAAATAATTTCTCGCAAAATTATTTAACTAAGTGCATAAAAATTCGTTTTTCGATTATATTAAGGATGTAGAGTCAATTTATGATGTCAGACTTCGGTACTGATATTGAAAAAGACAAAATTAGATTTTATTTTAATATGTAGATGGCCCCATAACCATTTAATTTATGCAACATTTAAAAGTAGACTTTATTTTCAATCATTTGGTACAAGTAACGTTCTTCTACGAGCATTTTAAAAGTCATATTATATATTTTGTATTAAAAACAAAGTTCCATCATGTTTTTTTATATTTTTTATTTTTCATTAAATGCTTCGAATATTTCTTAGAAAAGAATATAAAATTTTTAAAGGCGCAATATTTTTCAAAAAATCCACTACTGAAAGCATTTATATCCGTTTTAGTGCACTGTAAAAAAAATCGCTAAAATTATAGCAAAAGTTGCTGGAAGCAGTGTTGCCGGCAGTTTTTACCGTAAAAATTAATTTAAAATTAGATGTACAGCAAATTGGATTTAAGACAATTAGAATTGCAGTATTTTTTTTTTCAGTGCGATTATAAAACGGGAAACAATCATTATCTTAATCTTAATCAGTTTACTGCCGTCTAGTATTCATGGCTAATTTTTTCGCTTGTTTTAATATGTGGACAGCTCTCTAAGCAATTTTTTTATGTATCATTTAACAGTAGACTTTATTTTCAATCATTGGATACCCGTAACTTTCATCTATGATAGTTTTTTGGCGGATTAGTAGTGGGTGTTTTACTTTTCCACTACTGTACAATTCATTTAAATGAGTAAACCATAAAACGCCAGTAATATTTCTTAGAAAAGTATATAAAATTTTTAAAGTCGCAATATTTTTTGTAAAATCCACAACTGAAAGTTTTTTATATCCGTTTTAGTGATAATCAAACCAGAAACGATAATGTCTTTGTATCCAATTAATGGTTCGCGGTTAGGAAAAAAAGAATTACTGCGAATCAGGTAACCTGTAAAGTAGAAAAACCGTTTACGCTCACGTCTTCCTGGCATTATTCGTCTACTCCGGGTCTCAGGACTCGATAATAACATGTAAGCTTTCATCGTAATCTTAATCATTATGCATGACTAATTTTTTTCAAGGTTCTGATTCTGATATGATTATACGCTTGCAGTTTTTTCCGTCGTCTTCTTTACCAAGAATATCTTTGGAGGAAAATTGATGTTTATGACGTTAGACGTAAAATGTGATTTGTGAGACGAAGGAGTACACTGTAAAAAAAATCTGTGAAGGTACTAAACATTTTCTAGGAAATTGGGATTCCAAGAACTTTTCATGTAACGATAACAGGAAAAAATCATGTAATCGATTCTGAAACTTGAATTTTTGCTGTTACCGTTACAGGAAAAGTTCTTGGAATCTCAGTTTCCAAGAAAAAGTTTGTACCTTTGCAGATTTTTTTTTTTTTTTTTTTTTTTTTTTTTTTTTGAGTGTGGGATGTTTAAAGCAGATGCTTGGTTGATATCCTTTCTGCTGAACGATCTAATAGAGTCTTTTGCCATTCTATTCTCTTTGATTTGTTTGATAAAAAAATATTTTGTTTAGTGTTATTTTTTTAATAAACTGTGAGTACTTAGGTCAATTACATAGATATAATAATTTTGGGAATTCCAAAAACAATATGATGCATTATTTCTCAGTATTCTCAGTATTCTCAGTATTTCTCATTTTATTATTTCAGAGGTATCAATAAAGTCAAATGTAAAAAAAATTAATTCAGTAATGCGAAAAAAAATCGTTTTAAAGTATTTAAATTCAGCCATCAGGTAAATCTAAATTATTTATTTTATGCCGCTAGTTGCCCTTGGCAATCAGTTTGTCTCCCTTAGATGTATGCTGTTCATTCTATCATGGCAATTTGATTCATACAGTATATGGCTAGGTGATCCGCCACACTGTAAAAAAAAAAAAAATCTTTGCAGATACTAAACATTTTCTAGAAAACTGGGATTCCTAGAACTTTTCCTGTAACGGTAACAGCAAAAATTCAAGTTTCAGAATCGATTACATGAATTTTTTCTGTTATCGTTACATGAAAAGTTCTTGGAATCCCAGTTTCCTAGAAAATATTTAGTACCTTCACAGATTTTTTTTTTACAGTGCACTTGCGATTTTTGACATTTTGATAAATATCTAGAAAAATTCATGAGGAATTTTCTTGAAACTCTAGATGTGTAACTATAATAGCACAGGTTATATATTGTCGAGAAGATTTTTTTACCGAAATTCCATTGGAGACTGTCAACGAATTGAAAAAAAAAACGAATATCTTTTGGACAACCCACACTGTAAAAAAAAATTCAAGAGGTTACTAAAAATTTTTTAGTAAATTTGTATTCCACAGAATTTTTTAGTAACCATTACAAACTTTTTTTTTGCAAGTGAAACAAGCATTTCTTTTGTAAACTGAACAAAACAATTTTTTGTATAACTAACTTAAAATTGTTTAGTATGAGCCACCAAGCAAATTTTAGTAATAGCTCCAAAATTATTTTTAATAACAATTACGTGCGTTCAAAGGGCAGGAGCTTCCTTCGAGCTGCATGCAGACTTCTGAAGCGATAGATTTTCGGCAAAAACGCAATAGATGGCAGCACCAAACATTGCGACCAGCTCCAACAGGAAATTCATAACCTCTTTATTATAGAGTACTTGCACTACATACATTCGGGGCGTACTTGGCGCTGTCCAGTGTTGAACCCGGGACCTTTTAGCCTGGAATCCGTTACTTTAACCACTATGTTATCGAGGCCACGCCAAGTGAGTTTTAGTAATAGCTATTAAAAATATAAAACTATTAACTCTATTTGTTGCTAACTTTTTTCTAGTAATTCTTACAGATTTTCTAGTAACCGACTAAGGTTACTAAACATTTTTTAGTAATTACAAGGATTACTAAAGTTTTTTTTAGTAGATCGACCCTTTTTTTTTACAGTGCACACTGTAAAAAAAATTCTAACCATACCTATTTAAAGTTATAGAAATCTGGATATTTACTAACATTTTATCTGTACACTGTACAAGAAAAAAATTTAAATCTATACGAGTCTATAAAATTGTAGTTATCTTACTAAAATTAAATCTATACGAGACTATAAAATTCTAGTTATCTTACTAAAATTTTATCTGTAACCTGGGTTGCAGCTACATGAAAAATTCTTGGAATCTCAGTTTTCTAAAAAATTCTTAGTAACCTTACAGATTTTTTGATTTTCAGTGCAAATCTGTATCTGTTACATGAATTTTTGCCGTTACAAGAAAAGTTCTAGGAATCCCAGTTTCCTAGAAAACTTTTAGTAACTTTACAGAATTTTTTTACAGTGTAGTCTAAACTAACGTAGCAAAAGCGTTCAAACTGTAAATTATGATTAAATGGCTAATTATTATAAATTGTTCTAATTTTTGCGCTAATAGCATGTACACTTGTAGAGAAATCAAGGTTGCTCTCTATTTTTTTAAAAAAAAGTAACTCCTGCTGTCACCGCCACTGACATTGAGTTTTTGCAACCGGGGGCGTTCTTCGTTAATATTAAGAAAACTACTGCACACAAAAATGCGAAAATGAGTATTATTTTAGAGAAATGGTTGATAAAGACGCCGCGCCGGTGCAGACAACTTTCAAATCCAAATAATTATTTTAAGAGATGTTTAATGTTTAACTTTTTCCAGTACACTGTGCCCGGTCTGGGATAAGTAATTTTAATTCCAAACTTGCAAACGGCACCAATAATATTTTAGTAAAATTTTGCTTTAAAAATAAAAGCTTAAATTAGGGGTTTCAAAATATCTAAAAAATTCATTTGTGAATTTCGGTGTCATTCCATAATTTCTCATTTTACTACAGACTTTACTTGTGCTGGAATGGGTTAAGTGTGTTAAAATTGTTCCGTTAAAAAAGTTCTGTTTGAGGAAAACTATGCATACACTGTAAAAAAAAAAAAAAAAAAAAAAAAAAAAAAAAAAAAAAAAAAAAGTAAAGATATTTTAAACCTTTTCTAGGAAACTGGGATTCCAGGAACTTTTCATGTAACGATAACAGGAAAAATCCATGTAACCGATTCTGAAACTTGAATTTTTACTGTTACCGTTACAGGAAAAGTTCTAGGAATCCCAGTTTCCTAGAAAAGGTTTAGTGCCTTTACAATTTTTTTTATAGCGTAGGAATTTAATTATTTTTGGTCATTTTATACATTAGAATGTCTCGGTGTGCAGACTGCATTTATTTTTTTCATTGATTCATTTCTTGAGGATTTATTTCTATTTTAAATTAAAAATTTTCGATTAAACTTTTCGAGAGATATTTTTTACATATTTTCAAAAAGAAAATTATTTTAAAATGTTGCTAAATATTAAAAGAACTCAAAAATAAAAGTTCCTCCAAATTAAAAAAAATATTGACATGTGAATATTATATATAGAAAAAAAACTTTCGATTAAAATTAAATGAATATTACTTATAACAGAGTAATATACTTATAACAGATACTTATAACAGATTGATTTACCGCTTGAATAATCGTGTTTAAAAATTAATCGAATGTTACTTAATTAAAGAAGGAAAATATTGAAAATTACAGCATAAAAACTGCATTTACCTGTGAATTTTAGAAGCGAAAAAAAAATGTAAAATAATAAATTCATCAATATGCGTTAAAAGTCATAGACGTTGAAAACTTACATCAGATTTAAAAAATAATGTAAAACAGTGCAAATAGTAAAATTTCTTTCTAATTATATAAATATTCTCACAGGAATCCTTATATATATATATATATATATATAAAACTCACGATTTGGAAATGGACCAATGAAAATCGTGCAAATACCGCAAGGGTTGGAGCCCGGTTTTGCCGCCAAATGTCGCTACAAAAATACTACAGTACAAAAATTATTCGCCAAATATGACGCCAACTTGGTGATAACTTTAATATTTCGCCAAGTTCACATTGACGTCCAATGAAAAACAATAGGTTTGCTTGCGTGCAGAAAATCAACAAATTGAGGCATTTTAAAACAATAAAAAATTATCTTAACTCATGAATAGAGCTTAACCACTCAATTGATTTGTCCGTACGTCGTACGGGCAAAAAAATTTCGCTTGATTCATCACTTAAAATTTTCGACACCGCTAAATTTTTTAAATGTAATTTCATACAATTTAATGGCAGAAATATTTAGAACAGACGTTACGAATGTTTTAGCTCAAAATAAGTGACGTATATTAAATATTTTCAACTTATTGTACGCAAAAAAAAAAGAATCAGTTAAATCATAAATACGAATATTTACATTATATTTGAGTACAAATACAAACTATTTACAAAATGCAATACACATCTCTCTACACATCAGCACAAATCTCTTCGAAACTGATAAATAAACCGAACAAGTAGAAAAATTTTGTTCAAGTTCGTTAATGATAAAAATCGGACTAAGAAGGTGGAAATAGGGCGATCTTTTATTAAAACCAAAAATCTCTCATAACTTCTAAATTTTACAGTACAGATCAAATTAGCTTAAACTTATTATTACTTCTAGAAAGAGGACCAAAATCTATGCATGAGAGATTTTTAATACAAACAATTAAAAACAGGCTCAAGGGATTGGTGGGGGAGGGGAGTTTTAGGAGATCATAAGTTCGTCATTTCTCAAAATGTGACATTTAAATAAATTTATCATAAATTTTCTTAATTTTACCAAAAACTTTTTTAAGTTAAATGTTTTTGATAGGATTTATATATGTAATAATAAAAAACAAATAAAATTGAAATAAAATCGAAATCAAGAAAGGGTACTAGGGAAAAAACAATAGTCACAATTTTGACAATATGTAATATGTCAAATCCAATTGAGTTTATTGTAAATTTTCTTAATCTGCGACATATCTGCGACTTTTACACTGAAAAGTTTTTGATAGATCTAATTTTGATAGTCTACGAAGACAAATTAACTAGTATATCTGCAGATCAGGAGCCTCAACGTCAGCTTTGCACATCTTTTTTTTTAAACACACTTTGGGCAAAATTCAACTTTCTGGAAACTGTAATTTAAAATTTTCAAATTACGTAATTATTTATAAGAATAAAATAAGGATAAAAAGTTTTCAGCTATCAAATCCATTAAATTAAAATTTTAGTTACGTTAGGAAATTCTGAAATTTTTATGATCTATTACTTTGCTTTTTTATTATAACATAGTAGATCTCTTCAGGGGGGCTCCGCCCCCCTGAACCCCCCGTAAATTCCCCCCGTCTCATTAAATTTAAATTTTAAACTTTCTATTAATTGTGCTAATGGTTATCGTACATCTTGCATTTCTTTATACATTTTTATAAGTAACATTTTGGACAAGCATTTTTCATTAACCTCATACTTCCACATGCCTGCCAACCACAAACATCTAAATCTGATGTATAAGGAACTTTTTAAAGTGTAAAATTAGTAATCTAGAGTTTTACATTTTTTTTCCGAAAACAAAAGTTTGATTGCATTTTGCAGCAGTTATCGCGGAACAGACAGACAGAAGAACAGAATGACAGACGGAATAAACAATAAATTTCGAGTCACCTAAGTAAGTGGTCCCTGAAGTTTCGGCCATGACGTCATTATTCATGAGTTATTGATATCCATGTTTCTTGTATTTTTAACAACTACTATAAAATACCTGTTTTATTTCAATTATGACGTCATATTTTACCAAGTAAATTGTTTGTAAAAATATTTTTTTTAAATTCCTTTTACTTCTAATTATGTCTCCATTTTTGTCAGAAAAATTCTTATTAACGAAACAAATATCCGTGTTTTATACTTAACAAAAAGTACTATATCTTTTTTATTTTAATTCTGACGTCATATTTATTTATTTTTTCTTAGTTTAATTTCTCGATTAGAAATTGCTTTATTGAAACTTATTGCCATATAAACAGCTTAATCCCGTTGAAAAATAATTATTCCAGATTTTAATTTTTTTGGCAACGATAAACAAAATTTGTTAAATTGTATCCAAAAAGTCTCTATTGATTGTGTATGAAAAAGAATGAAATTTTGAATTATTAAGGAAAATATCTGAATAAAATTAATAAAACTTAACCCATGTTCTTTTCTGGGCTATTTAATATTTATACGCAAAGATACAAAGACATTAATTAATTCATCAGTTTTGATGTTTACTTCATTTAAATTTTCGTACACGCTTTCAAATTATGGATAAGAATTAGGATGAATGGTTGCTTAGCAACCAATATGAGAAAATAAATAAGATGAAATAAATACATTTGAAATAAGTAAATCTCTAAAACAAATTAGTCTATATTATTGGAACACATTTATAAAAAAAATCTCCAAAATAATATCCAGTAATAATTTAAAAAATCTGACAAATGCGTAGACAAAATTTCAAAACAATAGGAATAAATTAACTGGTAAATTTCAGTATCCATTTATCATTGAATTCCATTAATTAAATGTGTCATTTTCTCCCAAGAAAAAAAATAAATTGAAAATCATTGGATTTGCCATACAAAAGCATTATTGCGAAAATAAAATATTCTATATTTTCCAAACGAATGAATCAAATCTAACAAAAAACTATACAGCTTAATCCCAGTGTCTCACTAACATACCCACTTAATTTCAAGTCAATCGAATGCTTTTTACGTCAGTTATCGCGGAACAGACAGACTGACAGACTGACAGAAAGACAGACAGAAACAAAAAATTTCGTGTCTCCAAAGTAAGGTTTCACTGACGTTTCGGCAAAAATGCATAGTGATCGAAGAAAAAATATCGTATTAACTTGCACCAGTTCGTGCAGAAAAATGAAAAAAAAAAAAATATATATATATATCTAATTTTGATCTAGTTTTTTTTGGGAAAATTACAATTAATTTCGAAATCTATCTTCGCCTGTATGCCAAGCTGGGAGGCATTTTTCATAATTTTATACATTAATGAGATTAATTAACCTTATCATTGATATAGTAATATAAATCTTCTGAGATGTGTATTGTTTATTGCCATATCATGAATCACTTCTACCTAATTCATACAAGGTAATTTTTTTTATTACGAATTTTCATTTAACACCACTAGGCCGTTTTCTACGAAATTGAAAAAAATTGTTATTTTAAAAATCTCATACCCAGTAAAGAAGTACTTTAACTAAAAATAAAAACATATGATGGAATCATGGAGGAAGAAGATAGGTGGAGGTGAACTAAGCCTTAAAAAAGGTTTGCAATGTGAATCCATTTATCGCTCAAATTTTAGTGTACCAAACAAAAGCACGTGGAAAATTGGAAAGCTCCCAAAAAAGGAAGGGATTTCGTATTAATAAGACGAATTGAAAGAAATGAATTACAGCTGGAGCATTTTTTAAGAAGAAATAGGAAATTTTTAAAATGGTCTTTGTTCTATTATTATTTATTAAAAGAAATGTTTACTTTTAAAATAATTGAAATTGTGAAATTATTATTATTATTAATATTAAATGTCATTATTATTATTAAATTTCAAATTAAAATTAAATAAGAAATTGAAAACGTTTGATACGAACTAAAAATTGTATTATTAAAAGTTTTCTTTTTAAAGTAATTTTTATTTACACTTTTCAACAAAATTGAAAAATGTTTATGCATTCGGTTTGTCTGTCCGTCTGTCCGCGCTCTAACTCTCGTAAATATACTCTGAATGCAAAGAAATTTTACCATGTTATTATTGAAGTTTACACAAGCACAAACCCTATTAAAAATGAAGTTTCTACCACGATTAGTTTATTTACAGGGACAGTCAAAAGTTTTCTATTATATTAGGGCCAACGGGGAAAAATCGTTTCAAATTAATTTTAAAGATGTTGCGGCCGGACAAACGTATTCACATTTATTTGCACACTAAAATATGCAGCTAAAAGAATAGTTATTCATTTACAGGGCCACACAAAATAATTCTAATACATAATAATAAAGGAGGAAATTGTTTGCGACTTATTTTAACGATGGTAAACGGTATCACGTGTAAACAAATTGATATACGTCGCTGAGACTTAATATGAGTTATTTCACGCATAATACGAAGTGCATAGCTACAGGGACACACAAAAGACTTCAAAAAGCATATTCTATTCGAAGTACTGTATATTACGCATGGTAATTGTTCCATGGATTAAATGCATTTTTAATTATGATATGCGCTTTTAAGTGTCACTAAATGTATTCACATTATATGGTGTGCATAAATGCTATAATAGTTACACAATTAAGATATACAGGGTTACTCAAAAGAACTCGGAAAAGTTACTGAATGTGAGTGTAATTTAATTAAAGGTTTGTTTAAAAAAAAAGTTTTGCATTTTTACGTCGAATCGCATTTAGTTTATCGTGAAATGTTTGTAGAATATAGATTAAATGCTATACAGGGTCACTCAAAGAATTGGACACAGGTTTGTTTAAGGATGATAATTTCTGGAAATATGATTAAATAGTTTAAAGAGTGTTGTTGTTTGATTAACAATTTTTATTTATTTTTTATATAATTAATTTTAGCAAAATACTTTCGTGTATATAAACTGCAGGGCTGAACAAAAGTATTGAAATATGTTTTACATCTATTCTTATAAACTGCCAAAAGAAAAATTTCATCCAGCTAGGCCTTTTTTTAGGTGCATTTCACCAGCCCGCACCTATGGAGTTCAGGAAATTCAACAATGTCATTCGTTAGTACTCCGTTAGTACCGGTAAGTACCGAGAGATTTTCGTTTGTACCGCATCCGTTGCGGAGTTATGGCCAATTCTCAAGTTCCGGCGCGCGGGCTGGAGAAACATGGGATTTCCTATAGGGAAAAAATGAAGGTTCTCCGATTTCGTTCAAATTATGTGGGTCGTTAGTACTACGTTAGTACCGGTAAGTACCGAGAGATTTTCGTTTGTACCACACCCGTTGCGGAGTTATGGCCAATTCTCAAGTTCCAGCGCGCGGGCTGGAGAAACATGGGATTTCCTATAGGAAAAAAATGAAGGTTCTCCGATTTCGTTCAAATTATGTGGGTCGTTAGTACTACGTTAGTACCGGTAAGTACCGAGAGATTTTCGTTTGTACCACATCCGTTGCGGAGTTATGGCCAATTCTCAAGTTCCAGCGCGCGGGCTGGAGAAACATGGGATTTCCTATAGGGAAAAAATGAAGGTTCTCCGATTTCGTTCAAATTATGTGGGTCGTTAGTACTACGTTAGTACCGGTAAGTACCGAGAGATTTTCGTTTGTACCACACCCGTTGCGGAGTTATGGCCAATTCTCAAGTTCCAGCGCGCGGGCTGGAGAAACATGGGATTTCCTATAGGAAAAAAATGAAGGTTCTCCGATTTCGTTCAAATTATGTGGGTCGTTAGTACTATGTTAGTACCGGTAAGTACCGAGAGATTTTCGTTTGTACCACATCCGTTGCGGAGTTATGGGCAATTCTCAAGTTCCGGCGCGCGGGCTGGAGAAACATGGGATTTCCTATAGGAAAAAAATAAAGGTTCTCCGATTTCGTTCAAATTATGTGGGTCGTTAATACTACGTTAGTACCGGTAAGTACCGATTTTCATTTGTACCACATCCGTTGCGGAGTTATGGCCAATTCTCAAGTTCCGGCGCGCGGGCTGGAGAAACATGGGATTTCCTATAGGAAAAAAATGAAGGTTCTCCGATTTCGTTCAAATTATGTGGGTCGTTAGTACTACGTTAGTACCGGTAAGTACCGAGAAATTTTCGTTTGTACCACATCCGTTGCGGAGTTATGGCCAATTCTCAAGTTCCAGCGCGCGGGCTCTAGAAACATGGGATTTCCTATAGGAAAAAAATGAAGGTTCTCCGATTTCGTTCAAATTATGTGGGTCGTTAGTACTACGTTAGTACCGGTAAGTACCGAGAGATTTTCGTTTGTACCACATCCGTTGCGGAGTTATGGCCAATTCTCAAGTTCCAGCGCGCGGGCTGGAGAAACATGGGATTTCCTATAGGAAAAAAATGAAGGTTCTCCGATTTCGTTCAAATTATGTGGGTCGTTAGTACTACGTTAGTACCGGTAAGTACCGAGAGATTTTCGTTTGTACCACATCCGTTGCGGAGTTATGGCCAATTCTCAAGTTCCAGCGCGCGGGCTGGAGAAATATGGGATTTCCTATAGGAAAAAAATGAAGGTTCTCCGATTTCGTTCAAATTATGTGGGTCGTTAGTACTACCTTAGTACCGGTAAGCACCGAGAGATTTTCGTTTGTACCACATCCGTTGCGGAGTTATGGGCAATTCTCAAGTTCCAGCGCGCGGGCTGGAGAAACATGGGATTTCCTACACTTTAAAAAAAAATTCAAGAGGTTACTAAAAATTTCTTAGTAAATTTGTATTCCACAGAATTTTTTAGTAACCATTACAAACTTTTTTTTTGCAAGTGAAACAAGCATTTCTTTTGTAAACTGAACAAAAGAATTTTTTGTATAACTAACTTAAAAATTTTTAGTATGAGCCACAAAGCAAATTTTAGTAATAGCTCCAAAATTACTTTTAATAACCATTACGTGCAACCGAAGCGGAGGAGCTTCCTTCGAGCTGCACCCAGACATCTGAAGAGGAAGATTTTCGTCAAAACCGCAATAGATGGCAGCACTAAAAATTCTTAACTGCTCCGACAGGATTTTCATAATCCCTTTATTAACGAGACACTACAGACATTCGGGGTGTATTTGGCGGTGGCAAGTTTCGAACCCGGGACGTTTTAGCCTAGAGTCCGTTACTATATCCACTATGCTATCAAGGCCACACCAACTGAATTTTAGTAAGAGCTATTAAAAATATAAAACTATTAACTATATTCGTTGCTAACTTTTTTCTAGTAATTCTTACAGATTTTCTAGTAACCGACTAAGATTACTAAAAATTTTTTAGTAATTACAAGGATCACTAAAGTTTTTTTAGTAGATCGACCTTTTTTTTTACAGTGCATAGGAAAAAAATGAAGGTTCTCCGATTTCGTTCAAATTATGTGGGTCGTTAGTACTACGTAAGTACCGGTAAGTACCGAGAGATTTTCGTTTGTACCAGATCCGTTGCGGAGTTATGGCCTATTACCGTTATACTTTTATACCGATTCTGAGGATAACATTCTTCGTCTTTGATTTAATGTTGCGAAAATTCGAGGTGCATTTCGCCAACCCGCACCTATAGAGTTCAGAAAATTCAACAATGTCATTCGTTAGTACTCGGTTAGTACCGGTAAGTACCGAGAGATTTTCGTTTGTACCACATCCGTTGCGGAGTTATGGCCAATTCTCAAGTTCCAGCGCGCGGGCTGGAGAAACATGGGATTTCCTATAGGAAAAAAATGAAGTTTCTCCGATTTCGTTCAAATTATGTGTGTCGTTAGTACTACGTTAGTACCGGTAAGTACCGAGAGATTTTCGTTTGTACCACATCCGTTGCGAAGTTATGGCCAATTCTCAAGTTCCAGCGCGCGGACTGGAGAAACATGGGATTTCCCATAGGAAAAAAAAATGGAGGTTCTCCGATTTCGTTCAAATTATGTGTGTCGTTAGTACTACGTTAGTACCGGTAAGTACCGAGAAATTTTCGTTTGTACCACATCCGTTGCGGAGTTATGGCCAATTCTCAAGTTCCAGCGCGCGGGCTGGAGAAACATGGGATTTCCTATAGGTAAAAAATGAAGGTTCTCCGATTTCGTTCAAATTATATGTGTCGTTAGTACTACGTTAGTACTGGTAAGTACCGTGAGATTTTCGTTTGTACCACATCCGTGTCGGAGTTATGGCCAATTCTCAAGTTCCAGCGCGCGGGCTTTGGAGAAACATGGGATTTCCTATAGGAAAAAAATGAATGTTCTCCGATTTCGTTCAAATTATGTGTGTCGTTAGTACTACGTTAGTACCGGTAAGTACCGAGAGATTTTCGTTTGTACCACATCCGTTGCGGAGTTATGGCCAATTCTCAAGTTCCAGCGCGCGGGCTGGAGAAACGGGATTTCCTATAGCAAAAAAATGAAGGTTCTCCGATTTCGTTCAAATTATGAGTGTCGTTAGTACTACGTTAGTACCGGTAAGTACCGAGAGATTTTCGTTTGTACCACATCCGTTGCTGAGTTATGGCCAATTCTCAAGTTCCAGCGCGCGGGCTGGAGAAACATGGGATTTCCTATAGCAAAAAAATGAAGGTTCTCCGATTTCGTTCAAATTATGTGTGTCGTTAGTACTACGTTAGTACCGGTAAGTACCGAGAGATTTTCGTTTGTACCACATCCGTTGCGGAGTTATGGCCAATTCTCATGTTCCAGCGCGCGGGCTGGAGAAACGGGATTTCCTATAGGAAAAAAATGAAGGTTCTCCGATTTCGTTCAAATTATGTTTGTCGTTAGTACTACGTTAGTACCGGTAAGTACCGAGAGATTTTCGTTTGTACCACATCCGTTGCTGAGTTATGGCCAATTCTCAAGTTCCAGCGCGCGGGCTGGAGAAACGGGATTTCCTATAGGAAAAAAAATGAAGGTTCTCCGATTTCGTTCAAATTATGTGTGTCGTTAGTACTACTTTAGTACCGGTAAGTACCGTGAGATTTTCGTTTGTACCACATCCGTTGCGGAGTTATGGCCAATTCTCAAGTTCCAGCGCGCGGGCTGGAGAAACATGGGATTTCCTATAGGAAAAAAATGAAGGTTCTCCGATTTCGTTCAAATTATGTGTGTCGTTAGTACTACGTTAGTACCGGTAAGTACCGAGAAATTTTCGTTTGTACCACATCCGTTGCGGAGTTATGGCCAATTCTCAAGTTCCAGCGCGCGGGCTGGAGAAACATGGGATTTCCTATAGGAAAAAAATGAAGGTTCTCCGATTTCGTTCAAATTATGTGTGTCGTTAGTACTACGTTAGTACCGGTAAGTACCGAGAGATTTTCGTTTGTACCACATCCGTTGCGAAGTTATGCGGACTATTCATGTCCAGTTTGTGGCTTAGGGAAACGTAAGATTTCCCATGGAAAAAAAATAAGGTCTTCCGATTTCTTTCAAATTATGTATGTCGTTAGTACCTGTATGTACCGTGAGATTTTCGTTGGTACCGCATCTGTTTCGGAGCTATGATCAATATTTCAGTTTTGAGACGCGGTAGAGGTTTGCACGGACGAAATTTCCAGCCCGGTTTTGGCCCGGTGTTAAGCTCAGAAAACCGGACTACCCAGTTTATATTTTTACATTTCTAGACACGCACGGTCCGCACAGAAATAAATGAAATCAGGTCCTGCCTGAACTGGCCCGACACACAGTTTCTTCTATTTCGAGAAAAATATGATTTTTTGATATATTTAAGATTTCTTTAAGGAATACTGCATACATTTTTATGGAATGATTTTATTGTATATTTTACAGAAAATACATCATAGAAACATTCATGATTACTGAGATTCTTAGACTTTCATCATTCAATTAAAGATTCATAATAAAATTAATATGGTTTAGAATAAAAGAAAAAACAATGTTAAAAACGTCATAACTTTTGAAATTTTATAATAAAAAGTAGATTTATGAAAATACTTCTATGTCATTTATTAAAGATTTTCTGAATTCCAAAGAAGTTACTTTCTGATACATTTCTGAATTCATTTCTTTTCGGAAACGCATAAGATTAGCAGGTGTTTTTAATAAGAAAATATGTAATCGAATAGCCTTATTTATTTTTTGATCCAAAAATTTAAAGAAAATACTGTCAAAGTTAGCGCTTTGAATCGAATTTCCGGAGCCGAAAGCATCTGAAGGGAGAAAAATTTGCAACCACGTGACAAAAATTTATTATCTCAACGAATCTATGGAAGGATATTATATATCAAAAATGAAAAACGCTAATCGATTACAAGTCCCTTCAATAGTCAGACTTGTCTTTTGGAATCAAAAATTAGTCAGAAAATGCGTCAAACTTTCTCGTTGATGAGCAGCGAATTTAAGAACCATTCATAAAAACCACTAAGAAGTATGTTTCCAAAGATTACGTTAACAGAATTTCTTTAACATTATTAATATTTTTACAAATCATATTTTCTGCCCTACACATCTTGAAACAGTTAAGTCTAGTTCCGTCTATATTTTTAAAAACAATGGAAGCCTGACTCGGCCCGGCATGAGTCTGCTAAAAGAAATATTACGTCCGGGTACACAATGTAACAGTCCGATGTCGATCTTTACATTGTGCAAGTTGCATTTCTGTACTGTACAGTTCTATACCTAAATAAGAGATTATGGGAATTGGATACGTTTTAGAACAAAACGAATTTAAAAATGATTCAGAATGTAAGCAATTTGAATTTGAGTTTATTCCTTCAGCTCCTGTTTTTGTTTAATTTATTTTTGCTATAAGAATTGGTCCTCTCAAAAACGTGTCAATATAAAAGCTGTTGATATAATTGAAAAGATGTATAGTAAATTTTATCGAATTTAATATTTTAAGAATTGAGGAAGTAATAGATTTTTTCTTCCTGCCCCCCCCCCCTCTTTGTTTTCGTTTTTATTATTATTATTCCAATGAGAGTTGTTCCTATCAAAAACTTGCAAATAGAGTAATTGTTTTGTTTTTTAAGTTTTAGATAATATTAAAAAAATTATAATATTTAAAAAATTGTAATTTAATTGGATAGTATCTTGAGAATCGATGAAGTTATGAATTTTTTTCTCTCAAAAATCCTATTTTCTTTCCTCGCTTGAGCTCATTTTTAATTTTATCAAATATCTGTCATGCGTTTAACTTTTTGCCCATTTTTTAAGAGTAATATAAACTTTAAACTTATTCGATATTTATTTTCAATAAGAAATTATGGAGTTTTTTCGGTTTTCAGAAAAACCCTCCATATTTCTACTTGGTCCGATTTTGCCCATTAACAAACTTGACCGAGATTTTATGCCCTTTGTTTTTATGTATCTGTTTGGAAGAGATTTGACCAGAATTATAGAAGTTACCGTGTCCATAAAAAAGTGATATATAAATATACATATACACACATATATATAAACTTTTTTACTGATGGTAGTTTTGTGGTCTAGGGATCATAATCAGTGTAGATCTGATATTTTTTTTTCAGAAATTTCAGCAAAGGAGCGACCGCAATGAGTATTTCATATGGAATCTACCTAAAAAGGGTAGAAAAATAAAATTTCTTTATAATAATCCATTACTTTTTTTACTTTCAAAGTACGGTTTTTCAAAAGACATGTGATGTTACATAAGGGGAATTACGTTAATAAAGCATTAATTTTAAATGGGTCTTAGGTTTTTTTTCTGATATATCATCATTTATTAAAAGAATGTTTTTTTTTTTTTTCTCATTTCTTTACTTGAAGATTATTGATACTTTCAAACAACAGTACAATGCAAGTAGTTTTTTAAAAACAGCCGAGATATCATATTTGCATAATTAACCGTTTACAGACCAAATCCAGATCTAGGCATACTTTAAATTATTTTTTTGCACATTATATTTTGTAATGCTTTAGTTAAGGGATATTAGTCATTAATAAAGTAGAAAACATTTTTATATATATTTTTCAGAATGTTCCCAATTGGGAACAATAGTCACTTTCGGCGGTCATTTTCTAGTGGTCATTGGTCATTTTTATGATTTTCTGAACGTTTCCCCATAAATGATAGGAATGTAACTTCTTTTCCAAAAAATAAAGTTATCTAATTCGAAAAATCTATTTCAAAAAATCATTTTTATGACTAATCATTTTCCTGCGCCCATTGGCTATTTTTTATGATTTTCTGTACATTTACTCATTAATGATAGGAATGTAACTTCTATTTCAAAAAATGAAGTCATCTTTTTACTGTTTATGCTAATTTTTTAAAGTCAATATTGATTAAATTTAGTTTTTAATAAATTTTTAAACTAATGTTCCCAATTAGGAACGTTGGCCTTTAAAACGTTTACATCTCCTAGAAATGGATACAAGTTTGAAATTTTGAAAGTAAAATTATTGTTCTGAAAATAATATATATATACATATATATAATATCACAGCCAAAACCCGGAGCTTGGCCAATTCTAGAACTGGCCGTTAAGCCTTGGCCAACATCCGAACTGGGTATTTAAGGCTATCCTTTAGATACGGGGCCGTCATGAAACTTCTCTTAGAAGTCGTTTCTAATTTAGAGAAGAAAGTTGTTTCACGACGGCCCCGGTAAATTGCAATGACATGCACACATGACAGGAAAGAATATTTCCATGCTATTCTGATATGCTATGCATAGGTACCAATTTTATTGTAACTAAGATAATCTAACAACATTGAAAAGCACAGTAAAAACGATTCCCATTGCTTATATTTAAACGAAACATCTTTGTGTATCCCAGTAAATTAACCAAAAATAGTACACAATTCCATTTCAATAACGAAATTAATTGATAAACCAAATAAGATAGCAATTAAAAGTTAATCAGAGCCTTTACTCGAGTTAAAGCATGGGCAGGCAGACGGCTAGACTGTTTGAATTCATAGACTCTTTCAACTATGTTAGAAATGATTAAGCCGAGTGCCTATATCTATTTTATGAACTGGCCAATCACATCTGGCCAGTTCGCGAATTGGACAGTCGCAACTGGCCAGTTCGTAAATTGGCCAATCGCATCTGGCCAGTTCGCGAATTGGCCAGTCATTTTTAAACGTTGCTGGGCAGTTCGGGAATTAGCCGACCAATTCTAGAATTGGCCAATTTCGGGTTTTGGCCGCAACATTTATATAGAATTGAATTTATATTTTATTATTTTCTGATGTAAGACAAATAAACATTTAAAAAAAATAACGAAATGTTAAACACAATCGAAAAAGGATTCTTTTACATTATTTTATTTATGTAAAATATTTACAATACATTACAATTATTTATAAATGTAACATATTACAGATCTAATAATAAGAAAAAAGGTGGAATTTCCGAAAAAAAAATAATGATAAGTAAAAAAAAGTAATTTTTTTCAATAATAAACTAAACATATTGCAGATAAATCAGTGACACATTGATTTGTTTGTTATAAACCATTGTAGTGATACATATAAATTATAATAATGAAAAGAAATTTTAACAACAATTGACATAAAATCATAGAATAAAAAAAATGTTAATCAAAAAAGGATTTGTAAATAAATTATTAGCATTTTTCTTTAACATTTATGCAGTTCAAAGGAAAAATATTTTTATATATATTTATTTAGCTTAAGCAGCTTGTTTATCTAATAAGTAATGGAAACAAAAATACCCTCTGGGGCATTAAAAATTAAATAAATAAATAATAAAATAAAATAAAAGTATTTATTAACTTTCTTCTTACTACTCAAATCATAATATAGTCAAGTGCCAATTTACCTAATTTCAATTAATCGAACGTCCAAGTATAAAAAGTTCTATAAACTTTTACTCTTTTTTTAAATTTCCATGCAAGTATTAGATTTTTTTTTCTTTATTAAATGATAACTTGAAGCAGAATTAAAAAATTTTTAAACATAAAAGCATAACTGTTGTCACAAGGGAAAAATTAAAAAGATTCTGTGCATTAAACAGTTAATCCAAAATAATATATTATAAATGTATAAGTTGGAAGAAAAATGTAAATTCCCAAAGATGTTGCAACGCATGCTTAATACACTGTTAAAAATAAAGGTGACAAACCAGTTACATTTGGCGCCCAGGGGTGAAAAGGTGTTACCATTTGACACCCGCGGGCTTGAAAATCTGTTTGAGCTGCCGTTTGATACCTCGCTAGGTGATTCATTATAATCAAGGTACCGCGCAATGCATACAGTTGAAAGATTTTAACCCCTTAGTTATTTGCGAATGCTCCTTGCGACGTGTGTACTTCCCCTTTAACTCGCCGTCATTGGTGGATCAAAACAGCAATTTCTCCCAACGATGACTATCACTATCCCAATTTCGTTTAGAACTTCGAATGGCTAAATTTTGGCGAGCTTTTTTACATAAGGCAACCTTTGAAATTCAGGACATTTGAACATTTCAGGGAGACTTCGAAGGTGAGCAGGATGGCCGAGCGGTTAGAGCGTTGAATTTGCAATCAGACGTTGTGAGTTCGAATACTTCTCTGGCCAAAAGTCGGTGTTTATTTTTTATTTATTATTGGGCACTCTGGATTAAGGGTGCTATCTTTTCACCCTAATTAAGGTTAATTCACCCCTTTTCACCTTCTGGCTCCCCTAGGGGTGTCACCAGTGAGACAAGCCTTTCACCCCTAAAAGGTGCAATGTGTCACTTGTAGTTTTAACAGGGTACTCTCCCCAATTTTCTTACTCCTCTTACTCTATGCTTTCTACTGAAATGCATATGAAAAGTTAAAATCTTACGGAATCTATCTTCTCCCACTTTATAATTAAAGGACTAAAATAGAAGAGGTTAATTTCAATGGGAGAGAAAATTTTTATGATAGAAAGGCAGACATTCCTTGTCTTATGAAATGATTATAATCTATATACACTGTTAAAACTACAGGTGACACATTGCACCTTTTAGGGGTGAAAGGATTGTCTCACTGGTGTCACCCCTAGAGGAGCCAGAATGGCACCCTTAATTAGGGTGAAATGATGGCACCCCTAATCTAGAGTGCCCAACAGTAAAAATTAATTATAAACTGACTTTTGTCCCGTGAAGGATTCGAACCCACGTTTGATTGCAAACTCAACGCTCTAACCGTTCGGCCATCGAGCTCACCTTCAAAGTCTCTCTGAAATGTTCAAATGTCCTGAAATTCAAAGGTTGCTTTATATAAAAAGCTCTCCAAAAGTTTTCCATCCGAAGTTCTAAGCGAAATTGGGATAGCGAATGCGCAGGTATAGTCTTCGTAAGGAGAAATTGCTGTTATAATCTACCAGTGACGGTGAGTTGAAGGGGAAGGACACACGTCTCAAAGCATTTGCAAATAACTAAAGGGTGAAAATCTTCCAACGGTATGCATTGTGCAGCACCCTAATTAGCATGAATCACCCAGTGAGGGATCAAACGGTACCCCAAACACATTTTCAAGCCCGCGGGTGTCAAATGGTAACACCTTTTCACCCCTGAGAGCCAAATGCAACTGGTTTCTCACCTTTATTTTTAACAGTGTAATAATTGCAGTCAGGACACGTGAATACGTTGTTGCAATTTGAAAGTTTTTCTGATAAAGTAAGTATCACAATATTGAATGTTATTGACTGCATTTTATATTATCTAATATCTACCATTCGAACTATATTATGACACAAAGTTTTTCGAATAAGATGCTTACACATAAGATGTTATACAAAATGGTAAATATGTATATAGATATAGATTTTACATGAATTATGCGCTGTAAAAGTAAACTAATATACGTATAAATATATAAAATTGTTTACATCCAGCTCAAAAAATGGGAAGAAATAATTTTATAAATAAGAAAAAATAAATAAAGTTTTCCAAATAAATAGCATTTCCACCATCGGTTTTTACATAAATCTTACTAAATTACTTGTTTATTAACATTTAATAATCTTTATATGATTATTTAGAAAATATATTATAACGTATAGGGATCTTTAGGAATTTTTTTTTTTTTTTTAATTTAAGGAGCAAGCATTTAGGAATGTATGTGTTAGGAATGTATTATGTGGCCTTTCTTTTTTGCAATCTTAGACGTTTTGTTAGATATTTATAAAAAAGCATAACAAATTATCCTGATGGGGTATTTCAGGGGTGTAAATAGCATAGTAAACGTCATATATTTTCGTGAAGATTTTTTCTCGAAAACCCACAGGGGAGTGTCAACAAACTGGGGAATAGCGAATCAATGAATAAGGCATTAACGAGAATAAGTATAAATGTGCGTCACAAGCCGATGCTGGTTTGACAACATCAACACCGAAATGTAACTTGTACAGTGTAGAGATCGGCATCGGGAGTTACATTGTATGCAACCCGGGCTTTATATTATTTAGCAGTCCCGAGCCGAGACGAGATCAGGCTTGCATCGTTTTTGTACATATAGACAAGACCAATCGGGAGTAGATTTAATTGTTCTCAAGATGTGTATTGCAGACAACATAACTTGTAAAATTATTAATAGGGATAAAGAACTTGTTTGCGTAATCTTTATACATATTTCTTGGTGGTTCTTAAATTCATTTCTCAAAAACGCGAAAGTTCGACACATTTTTTGACTAATTTTTAAATTTAAAATAGTCAAAAAATGTGTACATTTAATCTGTAAATTAGTAAAAATATAAAATTGACAAGACTGAATACTGAAGGGATTTGGAATCGAATAGTGGTTTTCATTTTTGGTAAATAAGGTCTTTGTATAACCTTTTTGCAATATAAGAGATTTTTGTCGAATGGTTGCAGATTTTTCTCCCTTTTCATGTTGTCGTTTCTAGAAATTCTATTCAAAACGCTAACTTTGACAGGGTTTTCTTAAATTGCTTGTATCAAAAAATAAATAATACTGTTCCATTACATAGTTTCTGAATAAAAACATCTCCTAATCTTATGCGTTTTCGAAAAAAAAAATTAAATCCGAAATGTATCAGAAAGTAATCCTTTGGATTTGAAACTTTAATAAAATGATATAGAAATATTTTCATAAATCTACTTTTAAAAATCTTCAAAAGTTACGATTGTTTTGATACTCTTTCTTTTCTTTTATTCTTAACTATATCAATTTTTTAATGACTCTTTATTTGAATGTCGACTATCCAAGAATATAAATAATCATTAGTGTTGATAGTTCTTATTTTTTGTAAAATATATTACGTAAAATCATTCTATATATATGTATTGCAGTATTCTTTAAAGGAATCTTAAATAGGTGATAAAAATCGGATATTTTAAAAATAGTAGAAATTGTGTCGGGTCAGAACCGACCAGGCAAGAGCGGACCTGGCCTGTTTTGACTGATTTCTGTACAGGCCTGGCCTAGAAATGCAAAAATATAAACGTGTCGGGCCGGGCACGGGCCTGGAAATTCTGGCCCGTGCAGACCGCTAATCTGAGCAAGAGAGAAGGCAGGATTTTAGGATGTGATGGATGGGGAGAAGACTCATGTTCTCCCTCTCAACTTGATGTAATTTCAATTCAAAGTCGATTTAATTTCCATTTCTGATCAATCTACTTCAACTTGATCTGCAAAAGAAAACTGATCAGCCAGAATCAGAAATCTAAATGAAAAACTAGTAGATCAATATTTTAATGTAATTATGGAAAAGTAATCTAACATTATATCGTTTGTTTCAATTTTATTTTTCAAGTATTAAAAGGAACAGATACATGAATGAAAACATGAGTTTCAAAACAGGCCTTGTCAAAAAAAAAAAAAAAAAAAAAAAAAAAAAATCGTGATTTTTTTGTTTGTTTGTTTAAACTATTAATACACCTACACTAAAAAATATTCGAAAAAAAAAATATCTAGTAATTTTGAAATAGTTAAGATTTCAGCTATCATGAAAACCAGTGTACGCAGTTGAAAGTTTTTGACGATTTCCCAGAATTTTATTTTCTGGATAAGGAGACTTTTGAAACACACGTTCTCTTATATACCAGGTAATCCAGAAGTTTCGGGAGTTTTGAAATGTTAATAATTAGGAAACTATGTAAATACAAATATCCGGTTTTCAGATATATGCTCAGAAATATGTGGGATTTTTGTTTAGAATTAATTTTTTTTTAAATATACATAATTAAAAATTTTAGCAATAGGTTGCGCTGCTCACAATCCCGATTGTACCTATACCATGCGTTATATAGACACATAAGTTCATTGCGAAACATCTTGTCTAGGATATTGATGAGATTGTTGTTTTAAGGGGGGTTTATGTTCAAACGCCTCTTTTTGAAAGTCCAAATTGCTTTGAAAGAGAATTTTCATACAAAATTTGATGAGTAACTGCTATGTTTAAACATGCTTTCTTTGCATGTCGACTTGCGTTCTTATCCTAAAATACGTGAAATTAAAACTGCCAAAGATTCTATAGCCATTACAAATGTAAAAACTACGATAGACAAGGTTTAAGAAAAAGGGTCACTGTGAGATCGCAATAGAAACTGGAGAGCCCAAACATGTGTTACAATCGTAAATGAGGTAAAATTCGATGTCAATACTCAATGGAAATTATCAGCCCATGGAGTGTGCAGTACATTTGTAATTTCACGATGAACTGAAATTTCTTGTGGAATTTCTTTTTGCTCTGAAGATGCTGTGCACATTGTTTTACATCGGCTCAATGTGCGTCATATGAAAATTTGTAACCCTTGGACACTAATTCTTTCTTTTTAGTGAGCTGTATCATACCATAAAATGTACTGTCAATTTTAGCGCCACCTGTTGGCAAAAAGTGTAACTAACATAATATGTTTCTTTCACTGAAAAAAACAAATCCCATAAGTTTCTAAGCATTTTGTGAAAACCGAATATTTCTATTGTTTATAGTTTTCTAATTATTAGCATTTCAAAACTCCCGGAACCTCTGGATCATCCGGTACACACACATATATATATATATATACATATACAGGGTGTTTCGCTACCAGACCGACAAACTTTGAGGGGTGATAGTAGACATAAAGGCAAACATTATTAAATAGGAAACAACGGGGCGCAAGTGTCTTCTGTAGGAGCTAGGGGCCGTTAAAGTTTAAGGTCCAAAAATTCAGACGCTGATAAAAATTAGAAAAAAAGGTCGATTTGTTTGCGGTTTTTTCTAAAATCATTATTTATATCACAATTTTTTATTTTTTTTGTTTTAAATGTTAAGTTCGAAAATTGTCGATAGAGGGCGCTTTAGACTTTAGAGTAATGAACAAATACTTTTTGCCGTTCTTTTGTGCATGGGGTGAAATTATTCTAAAGTTTAGACTTTAACTTAAATTTTAAGCCCAAAATAGGAAACATGGGGATAGGTTAATAGGCGAAAATTTAACTGTAAACCGAGGGGGAGATTTTAAACGCTCATAAACATTGGACAAACTAATCGATTTTGTTGCGGTTTGAGTGTAGGTCATTCCCTTCTTAATTATTTTATTAAAAATGACGTACAGCTTTGGTGTCCTCATTTTTTCATAGAGGGAGCTTCCGACAGATCTCCGACATTTCAATTCCTGGGTGTTTTACTACCAGACTACCATACTTCCAGGATGTGTTAGGGATGCGAAAGATACACGGAATCACATAGGAATGTAACGTTGAAAATGTCTTTTTTGCGAGTTATGGTTAAAGGAAGCAGAGAAAAAAACAACAGAAACAAGCAGAGAAACAGCAACACGTTAATATGACATAAAAAGTTTATTTAAAGGTTTTACTAGAAAAGATGTTCGAAATTACGACCAGAAGTAATTTGACATGCTTGACAGCGGCGTGGCATGTAATTCCTCACGCTTTGAAACATTCCTGGAATCTTTGATAGATTTACGGAAGCCACAGAAATATGAGCTGCTAAGTCTGTAATTGATGGTACGGGTTCTCATACACCCAACTTTTCATGTGACCCCAGCAGAAGAAGCTCATACTTGATAGGTCCGGTGATCTGGCAGGCCAATAAACCGAGACACCACAACCTATCAACCGCTGTCCATATGTTACGTTGAGGTATCGGTGAATATCAATGGTAAAATGTGGAAGAGCCCGATCGTGCTGGAAACACACAGAGCTGCCCAACGAGAGAGAAACTTCCACGCGCATTACCGTTCAGCGCCATTTACCGCAAAAAAATCGCAGCGCCATCTACTATCGCGGTCAAGTAGTTTGCCGGACATTTTCTGGTCGTAATTTCGAACACTTTTTGCAGTAAAACCTTTAAATAAACTTTGTTTTGTCACTTTAACATGTTGCTGTTTCTCTGCTTGTTTCTTTCTCTGCTTTTTTTTAAACGTAACATGCAAAAAATCAATTTTCAACGTTACATTCCTGTGTGATTCCGAGTCGTCTTTGCATCCCTTACACTTCCTGGAAGTATGGTGGTCTGGTAGTAAAATACCCAGGAGTAATACCATTGAAATGTTGGACATGTGTCGGAAGCGCCCTCTATCAAAAAATGAGGACATGAAAGCTGTACATCATTTTGAATAAAATAATTAACAAGGAAATGACCTACACGCAAACCGCAACAAAATAGATTAGTATGTCCAATGTTTATGAGCATTTAAAATCTCTCCCTCGGTTCACAGTTAAAATTTTTCTAGTTAACCGATCCCCATTAATCCGAATTTGAGCTTAAAATTTAAGTTAAATTCTAAACTTTAGAATAATTTCAACCCCATGCACAAAAGAACGGCAAAAAGTATTTGTTCGTTACTGTAAAGTCTGAAGCGCCCTCTATCGACAATTTTTGAACTTAACCTTTAAAATTAAAAAAATTAAAAATCGTGATATAAAGAATGATTTTAGAGAAAACCGCAAACAAATCGATTCTTTTTTCTAATTTTTATCAGCGTTTGAATTTTTGGACCTTAAACTTTAATGGCCCCTAGCTCCTATAGAAGACGTTTGCGCCCCATGGTTTCCTATTTAATAATGTTTGTCTTTATGTCTACTATCACCCCTCAAAGTTTGTCGGTCTGGTAGCGAAACACCCTGTATTGAACTGTGTTCAATGGGAGTGTGTAGGTTCAAATTTCAAATGATTATAAAAAACAAAAAAATTGGTCAATTGATTTGCGGTTTTCACGAAAACTATTCTTTATGTCAGTATTGTCTTGAAAATAAATTATAAAGATAAATTTCAAAAAATGCCGATAGAGGGCGCTTTAGACTTTGGATTAACGAACAACTATTTTTTACCGTTATTTTTTGCATTTCATTAAATTTTTTTAGAAGTTTAGATATAAACTTAAATTTTGAGCTCAAAATCTGTGGTTAAATAGCGCAAAGTGAACTGTGTTCAATAGGAGTGTGTAGGTTCAAATTTCAAATGATTAGAAAAAACAAAAAAATTGGTCAATTGATTTGCGGTTTTCACTAAAATTATTCTTTATGTCAGTATTGTCTTGAAAATAAATTATGCAGATAAATTTCAAAAAATGTCGATAGAGGGCGCTTTAGACTTTGGAGTAACGTACAACTATTTTTTACCGCTATTTTTTGCATCGCATTAAATTTTTTTAGAAGCTTAGACAGGAAAGCTCAAAATGAATGAGCTCAAAATCTCAATCGTTGTGTGTAATTAAGTAGCGAAAAATTTAACTGTGTTCGTAGGGTGGGCAGGGTAACATTTCAACTCCTGAACACAGTTCAGTTTACGCTTCTTAACCCCTCCCAACGATTCAGAATTTGAGCTCAAAATTTAAGTCTAAGCTTTTGCAAGCATCTTTGCAAGCATTTAATTAGATAAAAAAAATAACAGTTAAAAATTGTTGTTGGTTACTCTAAAGTTTAAGGCGCCCTCTAATGGAATTTTTTGAAATTTATCTTTAAAATTTATTTTCAAGGAAATACTGACATAAAGAATGGTTTTCGAAAAAATCTCAAACGAATAGACCAATTTTTCCGTTTTGTATAATCATTTGAAATTTTAACCTCCCCACCCCCATTGAACACATTTCAGTTTGCGCTACTTAACTACTCTCAACGATTCCGATTTTCAGCTCAAATGTTAAGTTTATGTCTAAGTTCAAAAAAAAAATTAATGCGATGCAAAAAATAACGGTAAAAAATAGTTGTACGTTACTCCAAAGTCTAAAGTGCTCTGTATCAACATTTTTTGAAATTTATCTGCATAATTTATTTTCAAGACAACACTGACATAAAGAATAGTTTTAGTGAAAACCGCAAATCAATTGACCAATTTTTTTTTTTTTTTTTTTTTTTTTTTTTTTTTAATTATTTGAAATTTAACCTCTTCATTTCGGACGATTTCTAAATACATTTTAGCCCATAGACCGGCAGTTTTTCAGTGTTATCTTTCCCCCATTTTCGAAGAGAGGCGTTTCGCCAGATTCTTGCACTCCTATTCAAAAGCGCAGTAGTTCCTGAATTCCTGGAAATGAGACGGGGATAGAGTTGTTATGAAACCAGTTTTGGAGAATTATCTCTTTTGGCTTGACTAGGAAACCAAAATAAATGTATTTATTTTTTTGTTTCGTATAGCTTTGAATTTTTTTCTAATTCAGACAGAATTTTATTTCTTGAAAAATTTATAATTTTATAAAACTTCTGCGTTTGTTTTGTAATTTTTATTTTCTTCTGAGTCAGTATTTTTATTTATTTATTTATTTATTTTATATAGTTTTCAAGAAATTCGAACGTATATTTTTTAAAAATAAAATGAGCTAACTATATTTCATGACACAAATATTATAAGAAGGATTAGAAAAGAGCAAAATTTCATTCTACAGCCAAAAACTTTATTGATGCTATTCGCAAAACTGTAGACGCAATAAATAAATAAATAAATAGATAAATAAAAATGTTTTCTTTGATATTAAAGAGGAATAATAATTTGAATAAAATAAAATTAAATTTATTGATAAAAGTAAAATAAATTTTTATTTTTATTTCTTTCATAAAAAGGTATAAAATACTTTCGTTGAATGAAGTTTGTGGCTTTTTAGCAGTCAATGAAATGTTAAATACTACCACTTGATTTCGAAATGGATTTTATAGCTTTTACATAAGAAAAAATTGTAATTTTATCACGTCTGTCTGATACAAATATCATTCCATGTCAGTTTCGCTAATTCACAAAGTCAATTTATTTTCAATATTTTCAATTTGTAGGTATTCTTCTTCAAATACAAAAAAATCCAATAACATTTTTCACTTTTCGAAAAAGACACAGGGCCTGATTATCAACGGGGCACTCTCCCACCAGAAAAAGTAAATAGAAATTTTTTCCTTATTCATGATAGTAATTTTGACTGAAAAGGGCGTTTAAACAAGGCGAAAATTTCTATGTAATTTTACTGGGGAGAGAGTGCCCCGTTAGTAATCAGGCTCTGAAAAGACAGAGTATCTTTCAAACATTTTTTGTCATAGTTTTAGGCAGATTTTCAAGGCTAGGTAGCAGGGAAACAGTCATTATAAAATAGCGTAATCGACATTTCGAGAAAAACTTAAAATGCTATTCGACAGCAGAAAAAAAGGGGGAAGAAATCTATACTTTTTTAATACTATTTCGTTACTTGTTTTGATATTTATGTAGGGATTTTCATAGTGAGAAATCAGATCTAGAAAATGTAGAAAATGCTGTACTACTCATGAAGGATGATGGGAGAATAGAGTGTTAATCTTTTTATTTTTTTCTAAAATTATATCTCTTTAATGTTTTACAAATTTACGAAGTCAGTTTATTTCGTAACTGCATGTAATTTGTAGGAATTTTTGTTTTGGAAACAAATAATCTCGCAGAGTTTTCTATAAAAAAAAATATCTTTTAAACTACATTATCGAAAATAACATTTTAGCCGGATTTATGATATTCGATGTTGGAAATAGGTTGTCATATATAACCAGAAAAATGGAAAACACTGTACGATTGATTGAGGAAAAGGGGGGAGGATTTGATCATCATTATTTTCTTTCGAAATTTCACCTCAATTTTTTTAATTTTTTAAGAAAAAATTTCTTTCGTGACTGTACTTAAGTAGCAGATATTTTAATTCTGATATTAAAAAATCAAATAGCTTTTTTTTTTTTTTATAGTCCAATAAAAGAAAAGTGTATTTGTGTATTGTAGAATATGGAGTTTGAAGCTCATTTATAATGTTCCATTTCGTGAAGAGGTCTTCATATAAAAGTAGAAAATTAAAAAACGATGTAAAATGGATATAGAGGAATTCGGGAGGGGGGGGGGGGCTTTTCTCCAGGTATCTGATTTCCCTACCCTCCCTCACCTCTTTATTTTTCTGAAATTCTAATTTAATTTCTGAAGTGAATTTCTTTCGTGTCAGCCAAGGATGATTCTGGTCCGAATTTTCAGAAAATTACGAAAAAAAAATAAGAAAATTGTTTTATTAAAAAAGAAAAAAAAATGGTTTTAAAACAAAAAAGGGGGGAGGTCGCTTATATACATATATATATTTAATTCCAACTCACTTTTTAATTAAATTGAAGAAATAGCTTTTTTTGTGATTGCGTTCAATTTCTAGATTTTTTTTTTCTCTTATATTAAGGAATAGAATAATCTTTATACATTTTTTTCCAACAAAAATAAGAATATTTCAAACAATATAATCGGATATGACATTTGAAAATAATTGCAGATGTGATTCGGACTATTTTTTTTTTTTTTCTAAAATTTACAGCAAATTTTCTGAAAGTTTATAACGGCGGGAGCAGAGTCCCCCACTCTGCTCACGGCAACAGAGTTTTTTTTCTTTCTTTCTTTTTCTTTTTTTTTCAACAATCTGTTGGCAAAATATGATATTTTTTATTCTATTGATTAAAGAAATATGACAATTTTTCAGCTATCTGTAGACAGAATTTGTATTTTACGCAATCTGGTGACAGAATTTGCTTTTTTTTTTTCTTCATCTGTAGAAAAAATTAAGACTGTTTTCGCGATGTGTTGAAAAAAAATGCTATTTATTTCAAGATCTTTTGATGGAATTTGGCGTATTTTGCGATCTTTTAATGTAATTTGATATTTTTCTGCCATCCTTTGATTTTTTTTCGATTTGTAAACAAATACCGTTTTTTACAAACTTTTCACGAAATGTGATTTTTTCTCTGTTTGTTTACAAAAGTTGCCATTTTTCGCAATCTGTTGACAAAATATAGTACTTTTATGCGATCTGTTTGCGAAATTTACCATTTTTCACGATCGTTTCATGAAATTTGACTTTTTTGCAATCTTTTGATGAAATATGACGTTTTTCCGCGATCTTTTGAATGAAATTTGACTTTTTTTCGAATGATACTCAAAAAGGAAATGAGAAAGAAAAACAAATGACAGAGACCGGTAAAAGAAATACCCAATAAGTCGCCAAAATGTAAACAGTTATCTTTTCCTAGCGCCAAAGGAGAAAAGTTTTCATCTGCGCGTACGGTGGTGGGTGTTTCAGTGACCAACAATAGAGTCCGCTCCGTAAATGTCAAGTGATTGATGACACTGGTTTTTGGCGAAGGGGAGAAATTCTAGGGTACAACTGTCGTAACATAGCCGTGCTTTGGTCGAAGAAATATTTAGGGTACAACTGCTGAACCCGCCGGAATGAACAGGTTAACCACAGATTTTGATCTCAAAAATTAAGTTTATGTCTAAACTTCAAAAAAAATTTAATGAGATGCAAAAAATAACGGTAAAAAATAGTTATTCATTACTCCATAGTCTAAAGCGTCCTTTATCGGCATTTTTTGAAATTTATATTAATAATTTGTTTAACCGCAAACGAATCGACCAATTTTTCTGTTTTTTATAATCATTTCGAATTTTGGACCCTAAACTTTGGAGCCTATCTCCTTCGGAAGACTTTTGGGACCCTTAGTTTCCCATTTAATATTGTTTGTCTTGATGTGTACTATTACACCTTAAAGTTTTGCCCAGTAGTTTAGATACACCCTGTATATAAATTTATATAAACTCCTTAATAATCAAATACATATATTTTCTGGTAAAAAATTTTTTCTGAACCTTTCAAATAATTTTCACTTTGTCAGAAAAGATCAACTCGAATCCGACACGAAACAGACAAAATTCAATCCAAAACCTATCCGAAATGCAGACTAATAAAATTAGAGTAAACCTGAGCAGAATCAAACAATAGGCCAAGTTGGGGTCGTTAAGAATAAGGTTATGAAATGAAGTCAAGCATTAAAACCATACATTAAAAATGACTTATTTATAGAAAAAATTCATGTGACGTACTGGAATCACACGGCTTAAAAATAACGTAGATAGCAATTTTTAGCTCACAGGCTATCATAGCCTGAGAGCTTATGTGCCCGTCTGTTCTGTATGTACGTTCGTATGTTCTTCGTGCGTAACGCGATAACTCATGATAAAAATATCGGATCCACTTGAAATTTTGTATATAGGTATATCCTGATAAGGCGCTTCCCTGATTAGCTTTTGGAGTTCATTCGATATGTATAAGAGGAGGAACGGGGGGATCATGCCCCTCCCCTTAATTGATATAAACGAGATTTTCATGCAGAATTAACAATTTTCGTTCAAAATTTAGATATAGGATCATTCTGATGAGGCGATTCCGTGACTGTCATTAGGTGTTCGTTGAATAAGTATAAACAGGGGGAACGGGGGCTCATGCCCCCCCCCTTAATTTATATAAACGGGATTTTCATGCAGAATTAACAGTTTTCGTTCAAAATTTAGATATAGGATCATTCTGATGAGGCGATTCCGTGACTGTTATTAGGTGTTCATTGAATAAATATAAACAGGGGGAACGGGGGGCTCATGCCCATCCCCTTAATTGATATAAACGGGATTTTCATGCAGAATTAACAGTTTTCGTTCAAAATTTAGATATAGGATCATTCTGATGAGGCGATTCCGTGACTGTTATTAGGTGTTCATAGAATAAGTATAAACAGTGGGAACGGGGGGCTCATGCCCCTCCCCTTAATTGATATAAACGGGATTTTCATGCAGAATTAACAGTTTTCGTTCAAAATTTAGATATAGGATCATTCTGATGAGGCGAGTCCGTGGCTATTATTAGGTGTTCATTGAATAAGTACAAACAGGGGGAACGGGGGTTCTAATGCCCCTCCCCTTAACTTGTATAAATGGATTTTTCAATCAGAATTGTCAGATTTCGTTCAAATCTCTGAATAGTTTTGGAAGTTTAATGGTTAAGTATAAAAGAGGAGAATAACTTCTCTTAAATTATATAAATGCTAAATGGGTTTTTTTTTAAGAATTATCCGATTTGCTCTGAATTTTGGATATAGGTTTTTTAATATGATAAAGCATGTACTTGATAGTTTAGAAGGTTCAATGATTAAGTATAAAAAAAGAGAAAGGGGAGAGCTGTTTCCCCTTCTTAATTTCTTTTTTCGAACGGAATTAACGAAAATACAAGGCTGTAATGTACAATTAGTATGCGTAGCCTGTGAGCTCAATGCCATCAGTTTAACTGGGCAATATTCTTTTTTATTTATTGCATGTTTCATTTTTACATATTACATATCATTATTACCAATTACATTTTTACATATTTCATCATTTGGTGGAGCATAAAAACGCAAAATTCATACTAAAAATACTCAGAAAATCCATGTATGCAGTCATCAATTAAAAATTACAATTAAAAAATAACATGAAAAGGATCATAATGATGCAAATTAAAAAAAAAATATTTCGAGACCTGCTTCTGAAACTATAAAAAATTCAACATAAACCTAAAATGTAAGCGCAAAATTTGTAAACAATTAAATTTTGTAAAATATTTATTATAAATGCTTTGATTCTAAATGTTATTAACAAGCCAACGGATTTTAGCAACCTTAAAGCAAACACGATGTATGTCAGCACCTCAGCATCAGTATAAAAGTATAACGGTATAATAACACATCGGTATAGTTTTCAAATCGGACAACCTTCATTTTTTTTTCTCTAGGAAATCCCATGTTTTATCATACAGCACGTCACATCTGAAGAATCAACCATAACTGCGCAACGGATATGACTCGAACAAAAATGTTTCGGTACTTAGAACTTAGTACAAGAACTCTGCAACGGGTGTGGTACAAACGAAAATCTCTCGGTACTTACCGGTACTAACGTAGTACTAACAACACACATAATTTGAACGAAATCGGAGAACCTTCATTTTTTTCCTATAGGAAATCCCATGTTTCTCCAGCCCGCGCACTGGAACTTGAGAATTGGCCATAACTCCGCAACGGATGTGGTACAAACGAAAATCTCTCGGTACTTACCGGTACTAACGTAGTACTAACGACACACATAATTTGAACGAAATCGGAGAACCTTCATTTTTTTCCTATAGGAAATCCCATGTTTCTCCAGCCCGCGTGCTGGAACTTGAGAATTGGCCATAACTCCGCAACGGATGTTGTACAAACGAAAATCTCTCGGTACTTACCGGTACTAACGTAGTACTAACGACACACATAATTTGAACGAAATCGGAGAACCTTCATTTTTTTCCTATAGGAAATCCCATGTTTCTCCAGCCCGCGCTCTGGAACTTGAGAATTGGCCATAACTCCGCAACGGATGGGGTACAAACGAAAATCTCTCGGTACTTACCGGTACTAACGTAGTACTAACGACACACATAATTTGAACGAAATCGGAGAACCTTCATTTTTTTCCTATAGGAAATCCCATGTTTCTCCAGCCCGCGCGTTGGAACTTGAGAATTGGCCATAACTCTGCAAAGGATGTGGTACAAACGAAAATCTCTCGGTACTTACCGGTACTAACGTAGTACTAACGACACACATAATTTGAACGAAATCGGAGAACCTTCATTTTTTTCCTATAGGAAATCCCATGTTTCTCCAGCCCGCGCGCTGGAACTTGAGAATTGGCCATAACTCCGCAACGGATGTGGTACAAACGAAAATCTCTCGGTACTTACCGGTACTAACGTAATACTAACGACCCACATAATTTGAACGAAATCGGAGAACCTTCATTTTTTTCCTATATGAAATCGCATGTTTCTCCAGCCCGCGTGCTGGAACTTGAGAATTGGCCATAACTCCGCAACGGATGTGGTACAAACGAAAATCTCTCGGTACTTACCGGTACTAACGTAGTACTAACGACACACATAATTTGAACGAAATCGGAGAACCTTCATTTTTTTCCTATAGGAAATCCCATGTTTCTCCAGTTCGCGCGCTGGAACTTGAGAATTGGCCATAACTCCGCAACGGATGTTGTACAAACGAAAATCTCTCGGTACTTACCGGTACTAACGTAGTACTAACGACACACATAATTTGAACGAAATCGGAGAACCTTCATTTTTTTCCTATAGGAAATCCCATGTTTCTCCAGCCCGCGCGCTGGAACTTGAGAATTGGCCATAACTCCGCAACGGATGTGGTACAAACGAAAATCTCTCGGTACTTACCGGTACTAACGTAGTACTAACGACACACATAATTTGAACGAAATCGGAGAACCTTCATTTTTTTCCTATTGGAAATCCCATGTTTCTCCAGCCCGCGCGCTGGAACTTGAGAATTAACCATAACTCCGCAACGGATGTGGTACAAACGAAAATCTCTCGGTACTTACCGGTACTAACGGAGTACTAACGAATGACATTGTTGAATTTTCTGAACTCCATAGGTGCGGGCTGGCGAAATGCACCTCATTTTTTTTTTTTTTTGCTAAACTAAATCTCTCCATGATATAGTATATATATCACCCGACAAATCAAATACAGAACTGTTCAAAAGTATTGGAATACATATTT